>PVHP010010571.1:0-47136 GCA_004024765.1 Zapus hudsonius | reverse complement strand
GCTCATGCCTTTGTTCCTAACACACCTGTGCCCCCAGGAGGCAGGGGGGATGGCTGAAGGCCCTAAATCCTGTTTACAAGTGCTAATGGGTTTTGCTTCTGCTGCCTGAGTTTTCGAGGCTGTGTTCCTGTTGGTTAAGCCCCCTTTGTGTAGGAGATAGGGCGGTGCAGCGCATCCCTAGATTGGATATAAAGTTGGATGTGAAAATAAAGTTTTGAGATCTGCCCACTGCCGCTGTCTCCCGAGAGTCTCATCTCTCGTTTGGCTCACGGCTATTCCAAGCCTCTGCTCGCCCAGTCCCGTGGGTGAACGAGGAGTTGATGCGCGCTGCAACTCCCTAAGTAACCCACGGACCCAGAAATTTTCTACTTGGAAGTAGTAAAAAGGAGAATGTAAGGGGACATAGTTTTATCTGATTTAAAAAAAAACAGGTGGTTTTAACAAAAGTATCATTAAACACTATGTGGTACACATACATGAAAAGACAGAACGGAAGAATAGAATATAAAATATAGCAATATCTCTCACTCTGTATGTGCATGTGTGTATATACATGTATTCAGAGTTAAATTACTCTTCATATAAAAATTACTGGGACAAAAATTGGCTTTATATTTTAGAGAGATTTTAGCTTCATAGCAGAACTAGTCAGAAGGTACAGAAATTTCTTATTCTTGCTTCCACACATGCATAGCCTCCTTCATTATCAACATTTCCATGTACCAAAGCAGTACATCTATTAGACTCGATGAACCTTTTTTAACATGTCATATTAATCCAGAATCCATAGTTTAGGATTCACTCTTGGTATTATATTTCTGTGGGCTTAGAAAAGTTCATGACACGTATTTACCTTTATACACGAGTCACTGGTCTAATGGTGCTAAGATAATGGAGTCTTCCTCTAGAAAATAGTAAAATCAGATTTATATATTTACTATGTAGAAATAATGTGGATCAAAAAAACATAAGTTGCATAAGTAGTAGAAAATATAGGTAAATTTCTATGCGGTCTAAGTGTATATGTATGTATTAGTTACCTTCTTGTTGTTGTGAAAAAATACCTGGCCTAAGGAAGGAAATGAGTGGTTTTTGTTTATAGTTTCGAGGCGAAATTTCATTTCAGGGAAGGTATGGCAGGCTGGCTTGTCACATTTTAGTCAGACTCAGAAACAGAACAAATAGGACATGAAGTCAGCTATAAAATCTCAAAGCCTGCCCCAGTGACCAGCTTTCTCCAGCAAGGGTCTACTTCCTGAGGTTCTACAACCTTCCAGAACAGGGCCACCATCTGGGGACTAAGTATTCAAACACTTGAGCTTGTGGGGAACATTTTACATTCAAACCAAAAAATAAAATAAAACCAACAACAATAACAACAACAAAAAAAAAAAACATGAATTCTGTCTATAACTAATTTCAGGTGGAATAAAGGATTGAAGTCTGACTACATAAATTGACATGACAAACTCCATAAAGTTGAAAGACAGATACATAGATGAAGATAGTTGCAGTATAGATTTCATAAAAAGGACATGTAAAGCCTTTTTTAAAAGGGGCTAAAGAAAAGGCCAAAAATCTGATAGGAAAATGAACAGACAATTGAGGGGAAAACCTCAACATATTAAAATAAATAGCCTTTAAAAATATGAGAGGATGTTTAGGGGGAAATGAAATGACACAGAGGTACCACTTACCTCTTATACACTGGCCTTAGTTAAAAGCATTGCAATGTGATACATTTTTGGTGAGGGTAAGGAGAAACTGCCACTTTTACACTTTATACCAATGGATGCAACTCTTGGCATATCATTAAACTACAGTGTTTTTGCTTTATAACCTAGCAATTATTTAGTAATTTACTGTGAAAATATTTCTCTGAAAATATGACAATATCTACATACTATTGTACTTAAAAATATTGGAAATAGTGTAAATGCCTGTGCCATAGGAAAGTGATTAGATAAATTATTATCTTTTGATGTACTAAGCTGTTAAAAAAGGATATTCTTGAACTGGTAGCAGTAATTTTCAAAGCATATTTTTAAATTTTTAAAGAGTAAATTCTGATATATGAAAATATGTAATAATGTGTTTTTCTGTATAAAAAAAGAGGAAGAGCCGGGCATGGTGGCCCAATGCCTTTAGTCCCAGCACTTGGGAGGCAGGGGTAGGAGGGTGGCTGTGAGCTTGAGGTCAGCCTAAGACTACATAGTGAGTTTCAGGTCAGCCCGAGCTAGAGCAAGACTCTACCTTGAGAAAACAAACAAAATCCAAAAAAGTTAGGGAAAATAAGCAAGTGTATGTTTTTGAGTGTGACACGAGATGGTGGCATGTGGATGGGGGTGGGGCAGGTGACTTTTGTCGTCTTTTACTTGGAGGAATCATGTGAATGTTTTGCATTTTCTAGTAGTAATTAAAATGTTGACAAGGATTAGGACTGATTTAAAGAAAAAAAAAACCCCTAAAATAGAAAATAAGAAGAAATGAGCCTGTCTAAATGGGAAGGTATGGGGAGAATTAACCTAAGTAGCTTTTTTGACATAATATTTTATATATGTATTATATATATGTTTAATTATTATTATTATTAACTCTCAAATTCTTTTCATCTTTTCCTCAAGATGAAAAGAACTGAAAACAATTCTAGTTAGGCTTGTGCTTTCTGCACATTCTGGGATTTTGCACATGTTTAAGCACTGAGGAATTAGGTTTCTCACTGTTGGAGAAGAAAGTTATAAATGTGAGTTGGGGTGATGGCTCCATCAGTTAAATACATGAGTACCAGAGTTCAGATACTCAGCACTCATGGAAGGAATAAAGAAGGGAAAGAACATAATCATCAGCAGTTAAGGCACTTGCCTGCATAGCCAAATGACCTGGATTTGATTCCCCAGTACCTATGTAAAGCCATTTCCACAAGGTGGCACATGCATCTGGAGTTGGCAGTGGCTAGAGGCCCTGGCATGCCTATTCTCTCTGTTTCTCTCTTCTCTCTCTCTCTCTCTCTCTCTCTCTCTCTCTCTCTCTCTCTCTCTCTCTCTCTGCTCACAAATATATAGTAAATAAATAAATGATTAAAAAACACACAGTCATTTGGAGTGGAAAAGGACAGGTGATAGATCATCAAGAATAGGTACTTTGTGGGCTGGAGAGATGGCCCAATGTTGCTGCACAAGCACTCATGTGTGCTGAGGGGGAAGCATGGTGGCTACCTGTAATCCCATGTGTATGGGAAATACCTGGAGCAAGCTGGTTAAATCAGTGAGCTCTGGGCTCCACCTCAGTAAATACAGAGGAAGAGCAGTCAAGGAAGATTCTGGACATCAATCTCTGGCCTCCACATGCATACATGCATGCCATTACCTGCGTACACACAAGCCACACAGACTATGCACATGCACACACACACACAGAGAGAGAGAGAGAGAGAGAGAGAGAGAGAGAGAGAGAGAGAGAGAGAGAGAGAGTTTTATAAATAATAACAGCTAGAGTTAACCTTTGCATAGTACGATTCATACATGCATGCATTAAGTATAATGGATGAGTACATATATGCATATATGGATGTATGTGTTTGGTCATATATACATTCCCTCCCATATTTCTTAGTTCTGAACACTGAGAAGAAAGATATAATGATAGACCATTAAAACTTTCCAATTAAGGTGGGGTAAATATGATCAAAATGCATTCTATACTATATAAAAAATATCAGCAAGAAAAAAGATTTCCTGCTTATAAGAACCAGAGTTTCTTAAAGAAATGGCTGAGATGGCTGGGCAGAGAAAGTAAGCAGATTATCTTACTTTTTTTTTCATAAAGTAAGGGAATACTTAGATTAAAATGTCCTAAAATCCTATTGGCCAAATCTGGGATAATTTGACTCTCAAACTTGCATCAATGAAGTTCAGCTTGGTGCAACTGTGTTATATCCAGCTCTCAGAAGGATCACAGAAATGCTAACAGAATATTAGGTGCCCCATGATATGTCCTAGCTGGGCTCCAACTTCCCTTCTGTGTAACATTCCTTCCTCAAAATGCATAACCTAAAAAAATCTACATGAAGAAACTCAAATCCAAGGGCATTCACAAAATAACTCGCCTGTATACTCAAAAATATCAAGGTCATAGACAAAAGAAGGCTGATGAACTGACTATTCCAGAGTAAAAGAGACATGAATGCAATGTGGCATCCCAGACTAAATTCTGGGCCAGGAAAATAAAGGAAATTATTGGGACAATTAGTGAAATCTGGATGTCAATAGTGGGTTACATAATAGTATTATGTCAGTGTGAAATAGAATTTCAATAAATACTCTAGCTATGCAAGAATATGTCTTTGTTTTCAGAGAGTATTCTTGGGCTTTTAAAGATAAAAGGACATGATGTCAGCTATTTAACCATGAAATGGTTTAGAACAGTTAAATTACTTCTAATATGTCTATCTCTAAACACTGAGATTGGGAGCAAATGATAAATGGTGAGTCAGGCAGGGTAGAGGGTATATGGAAATTCTTTATAATGTTCTCAAGGCTTTAGAAAAAAAGGTGTAAGGCCCGGTGTAGTGGCGCACTCCTTTAATCCCAGCACTCAGGATGCAGAGGTAGGAGGATCGCTGTGAGTTCGAGGCCACCCTGAGACTATATAGTGAATTCCAGGTCAGCCTAGGCTAGAGTGAGACCCTACCTCGGGGGGGGGGGGGGGAAACCAAAAAAGATAAAAGATAAAAAGGTGTAAAATCAAAAATTGGGTGTGATGCCTGACACCTTTAATCCCAGCCTCAGGAGGCTGAGGTAGGATTGCCATGAGTTGAAAGCCAGTCTGAGCTACAGAGTGAGTTTTAGCTAAGCGTGGGCTAGAGTGAGACCCTGCCTGAAATATGCCTCGCCAAATAAAATTTTTTTTAAAAAGTTTAAAGGTATCAAAGCCGGGCGTGATGGCACATGCCTTTAATCCCAGCACCCGGGAGGCAGAGGTAGGAGGATCACCATGAGTTCAAGGCCACCCTGAGACTACATAGTGAATTCCAGGTCAGCCTGGGCTAGAGTGAGACCCTACCTTGGAAAACCAAATAATAATAATAATAATAACAATAAATAAAGGTATCAAGTTTTTAAGTTTAAAAAATATTTGACTTTACCTAAGCTATCCACAACCCCCTACCCCATGGACTGATGTAGACTGCCCACGGAGGAGGAAATCCAACTGACCGGGGACAGGGAAGAAGGAAATAGGGGAATTGGAGACATCAGCATATTATTCCCTTAAGTGTATCTAATTATGGATAATAATAATAATAAAGAATTTGACTGTAAAGTACAAATTTTATTATTTTTCCCAAATAAGATGAAAATACTTTAATATTTGAATTTCTCTTACCTGTGCATAACCATAGTTTTGTTTTGCTAATCTTAAATTTTTGTTTGAGGTGTATTATTACAAGGGCCTTCTACATGTTTTAGTGCTGGCATAACCTGTCAAAAGCTTTAAGTTTGAGCATTTTGGAATCAGAAATTAAAGTCAGTCTGTCCTTCTGTTACCAGATACTGCACCTGATATATTGCTGGTTTTCACTGTATTTTTTCTGTTGTTGTATTTTTGCCTTCCTTACAGAGAAAACCTCTTGTGTTGGAAGGAATAGATTTAGGGGCATGTACAAGCAAATGGACAGTGGATTACTTATGCCAAGTCGGAGGGACGCAAGAAGTAAAGATCCATGTGGCTACAGTTGCACAGATGGACTTCATTAGTAAGAACTTTGTATATAGGTATTTTCTTCTGAGGTTACTCTGGGGATACAAACAACTTTTTTTAAAGAACTTTTAAAATGTTTTTATATTATGCAAAGACCATGTGGCATTTCATCTTTAGTCTGGTTTATGTAATCATGGAATAGCTTACTGCTTTTTAATGAGTGGCTTAAAAGACCAGAATTTGGGTTCATACAATTATATAGAGATGTTTTTAACAGACTATTTTTTAAAAATGGTTGTACACTCTCTACCTTATAAAGTCATAGAAGAGTGAATTTCTATAACTATAGTCAAATTACATCTAAAGTTGGGGCTGCTATAGTCATCTAATCTTGATTAATTTGTTTATATTACAAATTAGTAACTTACCTAGTGTAGAAAATTTTCTGAGGGCTCATGTTTTATTTTTCTGCCCTGTTGCAAAATAAAGGACAACCTGTGTTTGGAATAATTGTTTATGTATTTGTATGACATCTTTTCAAATCATATTCATTTTCTCTTTTGATGAAAGAAACTTGAATACTTTTAGCTTAAAAGTAAATAAGCTGCTGAATGTCTAAACTTTAAAGCTTTAAATGTCATCTTGCAGACTTCATATGCTATTTATTCCCATGAGATTTACTAAACATGTGTAAAAAACAAACAATTTTCATATTCGGAACATGTGCAGTTCTCAGCAACCTACATCTATTGAAAAACCATATTGTCCACAAAAGATTCCAGTGTCGAGATGAGTAAACAGTTTCTCCTGTCCAGGAGCCTTCCTTTCTCATTAGCATTTCTAAGTTCATAGAACTGCTGCCAAAGCATTTCTCAATTCTGAGTCTTTGAGTATTCACCATTATAGTCTTATTTTTTAATAAGCCATTAATTGAATTTAATTGCCATAAGTTTATCCAAGTGTAAGAACCTTGTACTTTTTATTAAGTCAAGGAAGTGGAAGAAAATGTTGGAATAGCCTTTTGGCTAAGATCAAGTGAAAATGTTGGAACAATGAGTGTTTTTCAGCCTGAAGTTAATGTTGCTTATTGTCAGTCAAATGCTGTAATAAATTGGTACTGAAACTTCAACTTGAATTGCCTTGATGTTTTGTCATGTTTTTTAAAGTTTTCAAAACTTGTTTTTGAAACACATATGATTGTATCTGTTCCAGCTTCTTCAAAGCTCTTCACTGGAATTCCAAAAAAAAATGCAAGATTATTTTTGTGCAAGGGGAGAAATAGATTTAGTTCCTTTTAGCATTTCCTGGGTAATAGAAAGAAGGAAGCGGTATCTAAACCAGAGATACTGGAGGGTAAGAAGTCTTACACATATACAGATTGTTACCATCACTTCAATTTAAGGCTGCTCTTATCCTTTATTGAATGAACATCTGAAGATCAGAGCACTAGAAAGCATTAACTTTCACATTTTCCTTCTGGTTAGTGCCTGCTGTTTGTTCCAGAAGCAGGGAACTGTCAACGAGAGAACCTTGGATGGTGGAAGGATGTTGGTGGGTTTTAGTCAGAGATTTAGTATCAAAGAAATAGGCAAAGTCACTTAATAAGCTTTGCTTGGCTGCTTCCATCTGTTGCAGTGTATAATTCTGTGCATTATACTTTCCTCAGTTCTCATCTTGAGTTGGTAAAGCAGCCTTTCTAGGCAAGTGCCTTAACTGTTATGCCATCTCTCCAGCCCTAGCCTTCCTAAAACTAGGAAACACGACTCTGACGACCCTTGCCCTTTTTAAACGTTACTGACTCCTTGCTAGTGGATATATCACCATGGATGCAATCCTATTTTTTCCTGAAAACATTACTAGATATCAACTACTGGGTCATACCTTCTAGGTTATGCTGCTCATTTAACAATATGACGCTCTAATGACAAGAGATATTGTTTATAATGATTTTTACAGATACAAAATGGTGGTTTACAAATGTTAAGTAACTTTTCTAAGATCATGTACTTTAAAATGATAAAACTTCACAGAGGTTATAATAAACCTTCTTTAATACTGCCTCCTTAGTGTTCTAACAGTTGACACTAATAGATGGCCTTCTGTTGGAACATGATTGGGACAGATAAAACGTCTAGGCTGAGGAAGTTGCCAACTACTGCCACTTTAAAATTGTATATTGCAAAATTTAAGATAGTCTAATAAACATACTGCTAAATGAATTTTGAATGTTTGAATTCCATCCACATAGAGAATCATAATAAAAACTATAGATACCACCAAGTGGTGATATCCAGTTGTACCAATCCTGTATGTATAGTAATTGTATTATTGCTGGTTGGTCTGTTGTTGTATCTAAGGATTCTTTTATGTTTATTTCAGAACTTTACCTTTTGACAAGTTGGTCCAGAGGGCAGCTGAAGAAAAACATAAAGAATTCTTCATTTCAGAGGTAATTGCTTTTAACATTATTTATAAGTGTTAACATCTATATACAAAATGAGTTTTCTTGGAAAACACCATTAGATCATTTTTTATAAAAGCTCTTATAAATTATTTTACATACACAAACTTACAAGATTACCTACCATTCTTGGGTATTCTACAGCCTAGCTCTGCTGTTGCTTTGCTTTCAAAGCTTGGCCAAATTCTTTTTCTTTACTTAAATATACTCAGATAAGTGATGACAGTACCTACTTATTGCACAAGGTTTTTGTGAAGATTGACTTAAGTAAAATCTGTAAAGTACTTAGCAATATGCCTGACCCAGGAACTGTAATCCTACTTTTTTTGAAAATATGTTGATGCAATACACTGAATTCAAATAATAATGGAAAACTTTATTTTTATGTCTACTACTAAACTGTTTCCATGTTGTATTGTTATTTGTTACTTTGATTTCTTTTGTCTGCATGTAGTATAACATTTGTTCAAAATTAAAGCATTATTCTTACATTATAGTCCAGCTCTGAATAATTCAGAGTAAAGGCTAATCTAGAAATACATTTTTCAATTCACTGTGTTGTCACAAAAGCACATTTCAAAAACAAACTTTTTCAAGCTTTGAACAAAATTGTGTTTGAGCCAGCAGGACTAGTTAGTTTGTTTTTAAAGGTTTGTATTTTACAATTCTTTCATCGGCTGATGGTTACTTTAGATTAGCACCAAGATCCTTACAAACTCTAGGGACTCTTTGGTTCTGTATTATGACTAGAATGCCATTTAAAACTGATCCTCATCAATTATTACTTAGAACAGAAACTCTGTAAAAGTAATAAAACTTTAATAATTATGATAGCATTTTGAAATATGATGAAATCAGGGGTGCATCAGGGAGTAATGCCTGTGGAAAGAAGTGGTAGGAAGCAGGATTGGGAAAAGATGTAAGTATGCACACTTGACAGTTTCTGCCAGCTTGCCCTGGAACCCTGAGCAAAGACTGCTTGTCGGAGTTCCTGCAGAGTGGCAGCATCTGGACAGACCCCTTGCCATCTTCCTTAGTTGGTTGGGTCTATTCTAGGAAGAATGTAACATTGGTTTCCAAGTGCTGAGGTGAACAGGAAGAAGTTGACAGCAGGCATCCCCAAATTAACCACACTCTTTGCAATTAATCAGTGAGCCTTTTCTTCTTTTTTTGAACTTTTTATTTACTTATGTGCACATGTAGGTGTGCGCACTTGTATGTATGGGCATATAGCTTCTTGCTGTTGCAAAGAAATGCCAAGTGATTGGGAACCAAAACCAGGCTACACACTCTGCAAGCAGGTGCCTGTAACTGCTGAGCCATCTTCCTAGCTCCAAAATTATCTTTAATTTTGTTTGCTTTTTATGCATTTATTATTATTGTAGTACTGGGGATTGATTTCAGGGTTTCCTGCATGCTAGGCTCACACGCTACCATGGAGCTAAATCTCTAGCCCTAATGAGACCTTTTAAAGTAGCAGATATAGGGCTGGAGAGATGGCTCAGCAGTTAAAGGTACTTGCTTGCAAAGCCTGACATCCTGAGTTTAATTCCCCAGTACCCACATAAAGCCAGATGCACAAAGTGGCACATGCATCTGAAGTTTATATGCAGTGTCAAGAGGCCCTGTAGTGCCCATTCTCCCCCCCCACGCCCATAAATACATAAAAAATATTTTTTAAAAAGTAGTAGATACATTTTGAAATTTCTGATGTATTGAGTTCAGAGGTACAGGTTTCTTGAGTTGGATTGTCACTGTACTGACCTGATATAGCTCAGTTTTCTAAGTCTCCTAGAAGTATAGGCAATAGGGAATGCTATTGTTTGTGATGCTGAGTCAAAACTAGGATCTCACAAATGCTAGGCAAGTGCTCTACCATTGAGTTACACCCCAAGTCCTACAGTGAAAGCTTTATAACTCAGTTCTCTAGCCACTCAGAGAAGTATATATTTTTCAAAACTATTCTTGATATTATACTATTGTTATGAATGGATATATTTTTAACTGATACATGAACTGACAAAGGATTTTGTGTAAGAATGAACATATTAGAAGTATGAGGTATTCTTATTTCTCTTATTTCACATTTGTATTATATTAAGAAGTTTGTGTTGGCTGTAAGTAAATTTTGAAATCATGTAACCTACATAGAAAGGGATCCTTTTATTAAATATCAAGATACTGTTAAAATCTTTGGAGTCTAAGGGTTTAAGTTTTAGGTATGGTTATGCATATGCTGCCTTTAGAATTTGTTTTTTTTTTAGTGTTTGGTGGATGTAGCCATTATGAGCAACATATAAAGACATTTCTTCATATGGCCACCAGGGAGCATTAGTAGAAAGGGTGAGATAATTGTCTCTTAGAAGACAGCTTAGCTGGGTCAGAGTTTAAGGTATTTCATTCCTTTTATATTTCCTGACATTTATAAATGCTGATAGTATTTTTCTTTGGGATGTTAAAGGATGAAAAATACTACTTGCGATCACTTGGAGAAGACCCTAGAAAGGTAAACAATGTGGATTTAAAACAATTTCTTAAAACCTAAATGGATGTATTTATAACCTATGTCATCCTCTTCTGTTATTTCTCAAATATTTGTGCCCTTAAATCAGAGATTATTAAAAAGTAGATTACTTATTCTGGAGTATAGAATCGTAGAGTATAGAATTGTAGTTTAATTTCTACCCAATAAAGAATCCCTTCTGCTATCTATTTGATAAATGGCCACTTTATAAATGGCCTCTATAAATGGCTAATAAAATTCTAGTTATTAAAATTCTGAATGATTTATCATGTGAACATTTGTATGTATTCAGAGTCAAATACATATGACTAGAGTAGACAAGAGTTGTATAAATCTTGCTTAAAGTTGGAAGAACCTTTCTAGGAATGAAGCATAATGAGCTGTACGATAAAGATAATTTGGTCTCTTAGTCCTTCATTAGAAAGATCAAGTATTGTACATGGACAACCTTGGATTTTAAAGCACTGTACAAAGTTTCCCCTTTCTTCATTAATGATGCATAATATATCATTATCCATAAAGTAAGCATTATGCCATTCTTGTCTTTATTATTAACAATGCTTTCAGATAGATTTTATCCAATTTTTGTATGTGTGTATCAACACAGGATGTTGCAGATATCAGAAAGCAGTTTCCACTACTGGAAGGAGATATTAAGTTTCCACAATTCTTCAAAGAAGAACAATTCTTCTCCAGTGTTTTTCGAATTAGTTCACCAGGATTACAACTTTGGACTCACTATGATGTATGTTATGTAAATAAGAAATCTAAAACTTCGGAGGTCTTTATAGCATAGTGTAACATGCATGGTTTGAACTTTATAGTTTGCCCTAAAGATCTATGCAGTGTAATTTGCTGAAATACTGAGTTTTTAAAGTAGGTACACTCTATAAGGCAGTGATACGAGAGTAAATTGTTTAATAGCAAAGCCTAGTTTTTCACATATGTGTTTCTCTGTGGTCTTGCTCTTGATTCAGCATCATAAATATGTAGTTATTATACATGAAATAGGATTTTATTTTCATGTTACTGGCATGTAAAAAATGGCTAGCAGATAAGTGGGTAAAAGGTTATGGTGAAAAGTAGTGGACCTATGGTAGGAAACAAGTTAATTTAGATGAAAGGCAGAAGCTTATGGAGAATTTTTTTTTTAGGAATAAGATTTGAAGATTTTAACATTTATATCCCTTGAGGAATTCAGATGTCTGCTACGTTCATAGATGAGCAACATATAGAATATTGATCTTTGTTATTTATACTATAGTGCTACAATTTTATTTGCTGAAATATATAAACATTTAAAAATGATATTGTTGTGTATAGTTTACTGTTGGCAAGGGAGTAACAGGGTTTTTATTTATTTTTTTTTTGGCTTGGTGTTTTGAGACAGTCTTGCTATGAAGCCCAGGCAGGCTTTGAACTTAGATCCTCCTTTCTCAGCCTCCCAACTAATATAAGAATTTTTGAAAAGTTTTAAGTCAAACTTTCATGTTTTATACATTTATTTTATAATTCATTAAAATATTCTAGGGGATTTTTACATTGCTAGTAAATCTATAATTAAATGAGACAGGCATGAAACTCAGCATGCTTTTTTAAAGGTTTTATATGAATGACATGGTGAGAAAATGAAGTGCTGATTCATACATTTTTAAACTATATCCTGTGACTGTGTTTTAAATTTTTAAGTAGTTTCCTTTTTATGTTGACTTAGAATATATAAAGCCTTCTTAAACATAAGTGAGATGAACACTAGTTATATATTAAGGTTTACATATGGGTTCTTACTAAAAACAGAAATGCTTCAATAGTAATGATATGTAAATAATCGTCTCATCTTGTTCTGTGTATATCTTAATACTTTAACTGCAAGTCATGTGGCTGTGCCTTTTAACATCTTCCCCAATCTGTACCAAAAGCAGGTACCTTTGTGTGTACAGGACTGAGCCATTAAAAAGTACATGAAAGAAAATTTCCAGATTAAATTCCTCTACAAATAATTTCCTAACCATGTTTCTTATAACAAGATTGTGGTTGGGCATATATTAAGAGTTTAATAGTGGCTGCATCTATGCTTTCTGTTGGTTCTCTAAAGTTGGGCTAGAATTTTACTTGACAACTAAGTAAAATAAGTATTAGTCAAGGTGGGCTTCAAATACACTTAATTGTCACGTCAGTTAATGGTGGGACAAGAAAAATAGTTTCCAATTCCACTTTTCCTGATTTGTCATCTTTTCCCATTTTAAGGCAGCACCTAAGAAATGTCTTCAATAAATGCATAGCTATATATAAAAAATGTTATTGTTAGAGTAGAATATGACTGAGTTTTATATAATATAATCAAGTCTTACAAGAGAGAAGCCAAGTAGCATATACTTGTAAAGGAGGCTAAGGCAGGAGTATACTAAGTTCAAGGCCAGCCCGAGCAACCTAAGTAAGACCCTGTGTCCCAAATACAAAATAATATGGTTTAAAATTAAATATGTAGAATTAAGTGGTTCCATTTCTTTGAAGTTTAAATACTGTTTACCTATAAGTTTTTAATTCGTCTTCAGGTAATGGATAACTTCTTAATACAAGTGACAGGAAAAAAGCGTGTTACACTGTTCAGTCCTCGAGATGCTCAATATTTATACTTAACAGGTATGATTTAAGTTTATACTTCTAAAGTCTATTCAGTTATTCCATTTGAAAAACATAGGGGGAAAACATTTTAGGACACATTCCTAACTACAATGATTATATTCTCCATTACATATGCTTAATACATTTGATAGTCTATATGAAGAATAAAAGTTTCAGGGACTGGACAGATGGCACAGCAGTTAAGGTGCTTGCCTTCAAAGTCTAATGACCTAGGTTTGATTCCCCAGTGCCTATCTAAAGTCAGATGCACAAGGTGATGCATGCATCTGGAGGCCCTGGTGTGCTTATTCTGTCTCTATTCTCTGTACTTTCAAATAAATAAAAATACTATTTTTTAAATATTTTCTTGATTACATTATCTATTAGTGGTCATATTTAAAGAGTAGATCATTGAAAACTATCTTAGGATTCAGGAGAATAGTCAGTTTTCACAGTGTGGGTTTAGTACTTAAACAGAAAAAATTTTTCACATTTACATTTGTGATTACTCTTTTAAAAAATGCTAACTTTGGCCAAAGAAGGGTGGGACTGCTTACAATGCAAATTTCCAGACACAAAATGGCCTTGATATTCATGATTTTGCAGGTGCTTGATAATACCTACACATAATGGGAGGAAAAGATGCTCTCTCTCTCTCTCTCTCTCTCTCTCTCTCTCTCACACACACACACACACACACACAAAACAGACTAATTGAGAGGGAGAAGAAATATGGGGGCGGGGGAGGGAGCCATAATGGTTTGGTTTATGGTCTATAATTATGGAAGCTATCAATAAAAAGTTAAAAAAACAAAAAAGCTAATTTTGCCAGGAGTGGTGGCACATGCCTTTAATCCCAGCACTCAGGAGGCAGAGGTTAGGAGGATCACTGTGAATTCAAGTCTACCCTTAGACTACATAGTAAATTCCAGATCAGTCTGGGCTAGAGTAGGACCCTACCTTGAAAAAAAAAATGCTAACTTGGTTCAATCTGTTTCAGGTTCTAAATCAGAAGTATTGAATATTGACAACCCAGACTTGGATAAATACCCACTCTTTTCCAAGGCAAGAAAGTATGAATGCTCCCTTGAAGCTGGTGATATATTATTCATTCCCGGTAAGATCTCTAGACTACAATAATGTATCTTCTCTATTTAGATATGTATAGATCTACAGATACTTACCCTGTGTCACTATTACTATAGTCTACAGTACAGTAAGCTGTTGTGCAAGTTTATACACACATAGCAGTAGGCTCTATTGTATAACCTAGGTGTGTAGTAAGCCATATCATTTGTTATTTCCACAGTTATAGAATTGTTTAATGATATATTTCTCAGAATGTATTCTTGATATTAAGTGATATATTGTTTAATACTTTACCTTAAGTTATTTTATTAAATAGTATCAAATAATATACTTTATATCTGAAAAAAGATAATACATTTAAAAAATTTATTTTTAAAATATGCAGGCATTTTACAAATGCTAAGTATTATTCAAAGTCAAGATTACAGATTTTATCAAAATATTATAATTTAGCCGGGCATGTTAGTGCATGCCATTAATCCCAGCACTTGGGAAGCAGAGGTAGATGGATTATTGTTGAGTTTGAGCCCAGTCTGGATCTACACAGTGAATTACAGGTCAGCCATGACTAGAGTGAGACACTCCTTCAAGAAAAAAAAAAAGGTATAAATGAGATAAAGTTTCTCCATCATCTTCACCTACAAAATACTTGCTGAAGTTTTATATACTTAGTGTAATGGATCTGAAAGAAATATAAATTGTTTTAGAAAGCAGTTTCAATGAATGTGAACCTTAAGAAAGTTAGAAAACCAAATTGCAGTTTAAACAAGGAGTTTTGTCATGTTGTGAATCAGAAAAGGTCAAATATATTCCCAAATAATGGAAATTATTTATATACCATGTAACAAAAAAATCAAATAAATAAGTTTTTAACATGGTTTTATGATTCAGGAAATATAAACAAATAAGACATTACAGCAAACTAGAGAACTATAAGTGCACATGGATTCTGTCAAGTTAAAACTATTCTTCAAGGTTTATAAAGTTAGGTTGTGCTGCTGACACTTTAAATTGTTGGCAATTCATAAAAGTTAAAATGATTATGTTAAAAGCTGGGAGTGTGCTAACGAAGGGGGCTGGTTACAAGAATTATTTCTTGCATTGGCTATATGCAATTTGTGATATTTCACTGACATTTTGGTGGGTTTTATTTTTAACTTGTTTTTTAAAACCTTTTTCCAGCGTTATGGTTCCATAATGTAGTTTCTGAAGAGTTTGGAGTGGGAGTGAATGTCTTTTGGAAGCACCTTCCATCTGAATGCTATGATAAAACAGATACCTATGGCAACAAAGATCCTGTAGCAGCATCAAGAGCTGCACAAATCTTGGACAGAGCCTTAAAAACACTGGCTGAACTACCAGAGGAATACAGGGACTTCTATGCACGGCAAATGGTCTTACACATTCAAGACAAAGCCTACAGCAAGAACTTTGAGTAAAAAGAAAATGAAATAAAAACAAAATCCAGCTCAAGTTCTAGAAAGCAAGATATCAAATAAAATTTAGAATGAGGGGGCTGGAGAGATTGCTCAGTGGTGTAGGCACTTGCCTGTAAAACAGAAGGACCTGAGTTCAATTTTCAGAAGCCAGATGCGCAAGGAGGCACATGCGTCTGGAGTTATTTGCAGTGGCTGGAGGCCCTGGTGCACCCAATTCTTTCTTTCTCTCGTTCAAGTAAATAATTAGAATGATGTGTTCTTTAAGTAGGAAAGAGAAATGTCTCGAATAGTATAGAGGTACTGCCATTTCTACTTGGCATACATTGTTTAAAGATTGTGGTACTAGGACAACTTTCTAGTCTTAGGCAAATAACTAAAATTCCAACTTAATCCGAAAATATAGAGTCGTACTACATAAAGTCTGTTGATGGAATTGGCATTGGTATTTGCATTACAGTGATTCAGTAATATCACTGAAAACTGGGTTTTTCCCTTTTCTCTCCTCAACCACAGCACTGGCCCCGCCCTCAGGCTGCTCCCCTCGTGGTCATGGGATAACTGCCAGTAGCAGCCTGGGCCATGCGCATCCTCATTGCTATGCAGTGCAAGAATCTGGCTGCACTCCACTGGCTCTGGCTCAATGTGTGGACACTTGTTCTAAATCGCCTCTTCAACCCTTAGTGCTGTCACATGTTTTAGTCTAGTCTTTCCTGAGCAAGTCATCGAAAAAGCAATGAAAAGCTGAAGGAGGGCCCTCTCGCTTTAAGGCACATGTAGTATAAATGGGCCTAGAGCATGTAGTTTATTTCTTAAGCCAGTGTTGTATTGGGTAAGGACAAGAAGTGGGTAGTTAACAATGTTTTCTTCTGCACTTGCCATAATCAGAATCTTAAAGGCACTTTTTAAAACAAGAGCATAGGCTTCATCTTGGAAGGCTTTTTTAGTGTTTGGGGTTTGGTATAGTTATTTAGTAAATCTTAAAAGATTTGTGATTTATAATCAGGACTAAAAATAACTAGTTATATGATTTAGATTATTCTGTGTTATGTTCAGATGTCTCATTGGATTCTGGCTTTTTTGCTACTCAAATATATGCCTCTTTATATGTTTTTTTCAAGGTAGGGTCAGGCTGACCTGGAATTTACTATGTAGTTTCAGAGTGGCCTTGAATTTACTTGATCCTCCTAGATCCTTCTAACTCCCAAGTTCTGGGGTTAAAGGTGTGTGCCACCACACCCAGCTTGTTTTGTTCAAGAGATGGTCTCACTCTAGCCCAGGCTGACCTAGAACTTACTCTGTAATCCCAGGCTGGCCTCAAAGTCATGATGATCCTCCCACCTCTGCCTCTATTGAAGATCATCCATTTACTCATTCTCTGTGTTTAGAGTTGGATTAATTTCCGGCATAAAAAGCAAATTACAGTAAACAAGAAAAACTATATAAAAATTCTTTTTCTAGGCATCTTTAGAGATATTGAAATTTATGAGATCAACAAAACTTAAAAGAAAAGCCAGGAAATTATTGTTTCAATATACTACAGGTCTATCAGGCTTTTATCTTTGGTTATTTTTTAGCTGAAGCAAAAACTTCTAATTTCTTTTGCATCAGAACGAAAAGACAAAATCTCTTTTACATAGTGTTTAGTTAGCTTTTAACAAACTTTTTTTTTTCCTTAATAAGAGAAGCAATGCAAAGTATAAATCCATGGTTATAACTCAGTGAAGAGCATGAGCAGCTAGGTTCAGTCCCCAGCACCAAGACTCATACAGAAAAAACTAACTGACCCACTTAGTACCTGTTTGTATTAGGGAAGGAAACTGGAAGATCTTAGGTAAATTAACCCATGAGATTATTTTCCTCATCTTTAAAATATAACTGATACTACAAAAAACTAAAGATGGTACCTAGTTATTTAATGGCTGGTGCTAATTACATTCCTTTTGCTGAGATCTGAGGTAGCTTCTCTTATAATATTAAATATTTAGCAAGCTACAGTGAACCCTTTGGAAAGTTTTTTTTAATAGTCCTAATTTTTAATATTTTAAACTAAAAATATTTAAATTCTTTTTGTCTTCTAGGTTAAGACCAAATGACTAAAATACTTCTCAGATTCGAAATATTCCATTGCTATATTGTTGAATCCTAGAAATGACATCGTGTCAGGGCTAACTGCTAAAGAGACTAGGGTTAGTTGCAGGGACCATCTTACTGATTACCCCCATTCTGTCTCCTCTGTGTGGCGTAGCTCAGATTCTTCTCAATGGAGAGCATAGCTTGCTTTTGGCTACTGTTAGGGGCTTGTCATGATGCACAAAGGAAATTTCTTTTTTCTCTCCAAATACAGCTCACCAGTGTTCACTATTCAGATAAGGATTCTTAAATGTGGGCTGAAGAGGTGGTTCAGTGGTTAAAGGCACTTGCTTCCAAATAAAATTAATGAATAGGTAGACAGCAGAATATAACACAAAAAGAATATTAGAAAAAATAGAATCCACATGAGATAGAATGTGGTATTTTTCTTTCTGAGTCTAGGTTATCTCCCTCACTTGATATAATTTCCAGATTCATCCATTTTCCTGCAAATTTTATAATTTCACATTTTCTATACAGCTGAATAAAATTGTTATGTAAAAAAAAGGAATATTAGGCAACCAAGAAATGAGACAGGTATATGCTCTGCCATGGCATTTGTCCAATGTAATTACATAAGCCCTTTGAAATTTGACTGCCATTTGTAGGAAAAAAGGTGTGCTGTATATAAACATTTGTATAGGAATATACTATCCAGTGATAGTGGTTGCCTGAGGTTAGCAATCAGGTGGGAGGACTGTTCTCTGCACTTTTGTATTATCTTTGGTTCATATTATTGAGATAGAAATTACAAGTCCAGTTGAGACTTAGCAAACGCTGCCCCAAAGTTATATCTAGTACTACGTCGTTTTATCATTTCCTATACAATACACTTTTGTGCTGATTAAGCCTAAAACTAGTTTAATTGTTTCAAGGCCAATGTAGCTTTGATCCTGTACCATACATCATTATGTTTTCATCTCCACAGCACATCTGTAAGCATCTGCTTACCATTTTTATGTAAAACTAGTCTATTGCATACACAAGGTCTGTGGCACTAAGCCAAGGCTCTGAACTGAGAATAACAATAATGAGCACAGTCCAAGATAAGGTACATAAGCTCTGAACCACCAAGAATCAGGGTCCAGGCTTTGGAAGATTCCTGAGACCAAGCTGGTATGAAAATAAACTTTCATCCTGACTTTCCACTTAAGTCTCTGGTGCCAGTTCTGTGAGCCTGTTTCCTGTAACATCCTTTCAAAATACATCTTCAGGAGCTGGAAAGATGGCTCAGTGGTTAAAAGTGCTTCCTTGCAAAGCCTGAAGGTCCAGGTTCAGTTCCCCAGTACTCACATAAAGCCAGATGCATAAAAGTGGGACATGTGTCTGCAGTGGCAAGAAACCTTGAAGCACCCATACTCATTCTGCTTCTCTCAAAATATTTTTGCTTAGGCGTTTTCTTCCAGCAATAACTGCTGCAAACACAGCTATGTGAACATTTGTAGAGAATCCAGAAATGAGGCATAGCTCTCACCTATAAAAAGTTGAATAGTTGAGGACAGGAAATGATGCAGAAAGTCTGGATAAAACTTGATCTATGTTACTGTGACTTCTTCCAGGCTGGAAAGTAGATATGGTCAGAGGAACTAAGAGACTGGCAGTGATAGATCTGTAGTTCTACCAGTCATCTTGTTGAGTGGGTGTCTTCAATACACCCAAGAGATGCTATAACACCTTAAGTGACTAGTAAAACAAATGCACGTCCTCTCCAGCCTTGCATATAGCACAAGAGGTCTCTTTATGCCTCATCCCTGAAGGTTTCTCTTAAAGGCCTTAAATGATATAAAACAATGTTTTTTATATTTTTGTTTCAGGGTGCTGTAGAAATGGTCCAGAGGTTAAGACATGTCTCCAGAGCCTAATTACCTGGGATCAATTCCCCAGTACCCACATAAGCCAGATGCACAAAGTGGCACATGCATCTGGAGTTCACTTGCAGTGCCTACTTGGCATTTTCTCTCTCTCTCTGCTTGGAAGCTCTACGTTGCTACACATTTCCTATTAACATCTAGTGTGGTGTATCCTCATCCTACATCCTCCTTGTGCTTGGTGAGTGCTCAGATATGGAATGAGATGAAAAATAGATCCCATCTGTGATCATTAGGTCTTCTTGTCAATTTGGATCTTTTTAATTATCTTGATTGGGTCTCTGAGGATGTTTACAGGAAGGCAGCCTCTCAGCAAGGGGCAGGATGTAAAGAAGCTAGAAGTAAGCATCCTTTCCTGTGAGGGCAGTGCAGAAAGGGAATTCCAGAGACTCAGGAAGCCATTAAGTCTGGGGAAGGGTTGTAAGACCCTACCCTAACCCTATATAAAAGGGAAGAAATTCTCTCCTTAGCCCCTCCTGCCTGTTTACTATTGTGTGTGTGGTATAGGTGATGGGTTTTTCTCTCAACTTCCCCTCAATCTGTAGTTTCAATAAATACTTTCCTCCCCCAAATTGTGCCTGGTTTGAAGATTGATCCCAGCGGCATGTGACTGTGACACCATCATAGTTCAACAAAGCTGCTTAATAGATAATGGAATACAAAGATCTAAGATGGTTAGCAAAGAGAAGGAAGAACTTGTTAGAATGGTCTCTCCAGGAAGCTTAACAGAAAAAATGAATATATAATGCAATTTTTATGGAATAACCTGAAAAGGGTCATTTGTAAGACAGGTTTTCAATGTTCATCATTTGAAAAAGATGGCAGTTAATAAAAACAGAATCATAAGCTGGCAAGGTGAAAAAGTTTTCTTTCAAATAATGATTTCCATGAACAGTGTGAATGAGATAAAGCACATCCAAACACTTGTGATTAGTAATTTTAATATACATTCATGCTGTCGTGGTAAAAACTTTCACATTTGCAGGACCATTTTTCTCAGTTGACTCATTATAAAGGACAACCCAAGAGGAAACACATTCACATTAACAGTTTTAAATAAGTGTAGAGCAAGGACCAATAAAAATTTTCAACAGAAACATATTTAAGATAACTTGAATCTATTTTCATTCCAAAAATATTTTTGATTTTCAACACTGTCTCACTTTGAGATGATAGCAGTTTTGTTAGGTCCTTAATATTTATTTAATATATAACAAAGTTAAGAATGCATAACTAGATAGGTGAAGAACTGAAGATTTTTAAAATGAATTCTTATTAAAATTTTGTCATACTTCAGTTAATCCTGTAAAAATAAACCTTTCATTTTACATTTGACTATTTTACATTACATATATATGTATTTATCCAACAATTATTAAGGAAACTGAAAGTAGCCATCCAGTGTTTAAAGTAAGGTGATAATGCAAAATGTTAGAATAGGAATGGGAATTTTTGTCTCAATGCAGACATTAAAGAATGTAAAATTTTCCCTAGAGAAATTTACAGATGCTTTTCTATAGATCATAGAATTAATTTTTAAGCATCTTCCCTAAAAAAAAAATCCATTCTTATAGCATAGGCATATAGTTTTGGGAAGAAACCAAGAAATTAACACTTTCTGTAGTATCTAATGTAGGTTTTCTGGGTCTTCAAGATTATCTATCTAGTGCCTACTTCTTTTAATCCTAAAGTAGCATGTTATTTTCTTGTTTCATTATTTCGCGATCTGCAAAGATAACTATTAGTGATAAAAAATTGATCGTTTTTTATAACTCACACAACTGTAATTCAGTGTTGGTTAAAATTCATTACATCAAAACGTCTAGTCAAAAAAAATGGGGGGCTGGAGAGATGGCTCAGCAGTTAAGGCACTTACCTCCAGTGCCTAAGGCCCCGGGTTCAATTCCCCAGGACCCATATAAGCCAGTTCTCTCTCTCTCTGCTTGAAAATGAATAAATAAAATATTAAAATAAAGAAAAATGGGCAGAAGGAAACTGTATCCAAATTATGCATGCGTGTTAAGCAAATTCAGTTTCTAGGCCAAAATTTAAATCATTTGTGTCTTCAAACTTTCCATTGTAACCTTTCTTATTTCATCTAATTTTGCATTTTGGCCAAAGAAAGCGATTTTCTTTTGGCAGACAAAAATCTTCTAAAGAAACACCGATTTAGTCTGTGGAATTTGTCTCCTTTTCAGTGGAGCACTAACAACTAAAAACTGTCAGTCAAAAATTAAAGTCACAGTGTTTACAAGTAATGTATTTTAAAAACCAACATGACAACATTCCATGTTTTGGGGCATCTGAAAAATACATGTATTTCAACTGGAGAAAAAAAGACTTGATGTTACATTAATGAATTCGTAAGTGCAAAACACAAGAGGCAGGACACAATCATTCCAAAATGACAGAAAATATCAGGGCACCTGTACTATGTCTGAGGAAAGAAATGAAATGTTGCTTGTCAAGTTCTGAGTGCAGTATAGCTAAATCATTGTTACATCACCAAAATTAGTTTTAAATAGTACTAAGACAGCTACTTCCAACAATTTGGTTACCTTTTAAAAGGACTATATTGTTGTTTCTTTAATTTTTAAGGTTCTCACATCTCATATCCTTACATAAACCACTCTTACATTTCCAATTAATTCTAACCCACTCTGATTTAAAATTCACATTGACAAGCAAGGAATCCTACTGCACATTACACTCATATTTTAGGAATGTATGTTTCTCCCTAACCCCCAAAATCAGTGAATCTAATGAATCACATCTCATTATGTGAATTTATAACAAAGTGCTTATGCCTTTCCACTAAACAAGTACATTAATATTCTTGTTTTTTCAAAATACTTCATGAACCCTGAAGTGATTCTCTATGGAAGGAGTTTCCTTTGCAAAATGAATTTGGCTAGTCACCTGCATACCCAAATCCCCAAGTATCTGAACAAATTTTCTGTGCTCCTTTCCAATCCAGGATCTCATTGGATCATGTACTTGATAAGGTGTTACATGGGTGTGAACAGTAATCCCTGTTTGTGCAAATTCTTTCAAGACTTCTGGATAGGTAACCCAAGTATTGCTTCCTCCAGAATGACCACCATCCAGCCAACACATTGTTCTTATGCTTTTGATGAAAGTGTCTATGTTCTTGTCTTTCTTGGCTTCTTTCAATTCAAAAAGCAACTGATTCAAAACAACACAGCCCTTACTGAATCCAATCAATGTAAATGATGCACCATTTAGTGATGGTGGGTAAAACTGTTCACAGGTCCTCTCTTTTTCTCTCTGGGAACCATTACTAGTAGAAGCAGACTTACAGTTAGATGCTTCAGAATTCTTATTCCAAACATTGCTGTTCTTCAACAGCAAACCATTCTGGCTTAAGTTAAAAGCATTAACTAATAACATATACAGGTGCTTAAAGGCTCCAAAGTCAGGGCTGTGTTCTGGGGCACCAAACATGTTGCTTTTCACAAAATTGTCATAGCAGCTGAACTTGTGCAAATGCATTCGGGAGCACTTTATAACCCAAATGTAACTGTTGGGAAACCGGTGGGCTAAGATAGTTCCAGTATTTTCTAGACTCCAGTTTTCCCACTGATAATTCTCAGGATGACGAGCCATAATTTCATGGTAATTCTGAAAGGGAAGAAAGATGAAAATAAATACTAAATACATAACAGCTTCATATTTTTATCATTACTTTCTGATTAAAAGATCTTGAACAAAGGACTTCTTCATGTTAAGCCTCAAATCCATTAAACAGGGCAATACAATATAACTACATGGAATAGTAAGAATTTTTTTTAAATGAGACAAAAAGATAAATACAAATTTTAGTTTTTAGAAGTTATTTTAGATATTTACTACACATATAAAGAGGTTTCCTAACTCATCAGCTGATCCTTAGCTCTGAGGACCTGGGAGGCCCTCCTGAGGAATCCAGGAGTAGCCATCCAGCCTGTTCTATTTACTCTCAGGCCTCAGAAACCAGTACAGGAATGTAGGGATGGCCTTGGGAGACCTGGCTTCTAGTTAGCCAGGAATTCTGTCTGTTCTGGGGTTACATTGACTTTTTAAGACAGAATTGAAAAATATTCCCTTTTAGGGCTGGAGAGATGGTTCAGTGGTTATAGGCACTTGCTTGCAAAACCTGGCCTGGGTTCAGTTCCACAGCACCTAAAGCCATAAAAAGTGGCACATGTGGCCTGGTATTTGTTTGCAGTGGCAAGCAACCCTGACATACACAAACAAAAATACTCCTTTAAATAAGCAGCCATCCTGTATTCATGTTTTCTTGGCTTGTTGGGGAGGTCGTGGACCCCTGGCCCACTGCGGGTAAGCTCAAGTCTCGTCAGCCACCAGGAGAAAGGGAGAGAGGTGAGGCTTACGGTCCTACAGACACAGGAGACTTACAGACACAGGAGACTGTGAGAAATGTCAGGCAAATCTCATTTTACTCCAGCATCTAAAACCCTTTTATAACCCGAGGCTGCATTGTTCAGCCTGTTTCTCTCAAGCAATAAGATTCAAATCTTTTGGCGGGAGCCAATCAACAGAGTACAGCAGAGCAAAGTATCAACAAACAGGATCAAGGCTTATCAGCTACTATTTCTGCCTCCTAGGATTAAAGGTGTGCCTGGCTTTATTTCATATTCTAAAACTTAGTTTAATGTTACTCAGTTAGGCTGGGGCCCAACATTGGCTAACAATCGAGTGACATGTTTGAATTCAGTTTTCTTGTTATAAAACTGCAGTGGCCATCACAGATAAATCTTTGTACCCATCTATAATCACATTCTAAAGAATAAATTTCTAAAAAATAAATAAATAAATAAATAAATTTCCAACCCAGGCAACCCATTGTTGCAGCCAGCATTCTTGTTGCTGCTCAACCAAAAGCAAGCTGATGGGAGGAAAGGGTTTATTTTGGCTTACAGACTCAAGGCTCCATGATGGCATGAGCAGAATATAGACATCACCTCCTGGTCAACATCAGCAGGAGTGTGTGCCAAACACTGGCAAGGGGAATCTGATTTAACATCCATAAGCCCACCGCCAACAACACACCTTCAACAAGGTTCCAATTTTAACATGCCTTCAAGCATTCAGAACACAAGTTTATGGGGGAGACCTGAATCAAACCACCACACCCATAGTTAATTTAATGAAAAGAGTTTTCTTTGAAGAGTTATTTTACTTAGGGATGTGATGCACTTACTATCATTATAGGAGGCAAGGGGTAGAGGTCATGCTTCCAATCAAACCCAGTGAGGCACAAAAGAGAATCGACTGCAGAGATTAAGGGGTGCTTACCCTACAGTTAGATGCTTGTTGACCTGCAAAAACTTACCTGTAGCAATTAGCTTCTAGTTGATTAAACAAAACACTCACCCAGAAGCAACTTATGAGAGGAAAGGACTTACTTCAGACTTACAGTTTCAAGGGGAAGCTTCATCACAATACAGGAATCTGACTCACATCATCTAGTGAACTTGCCAACCCCAAGATACCCCCCTAGCAACACATCCAAGAATTTGGAAATATTCATAATAAAGATCTGAAATAAGTGAATTACTCCCTGAGCAGACTGAGGAGAGACAGATGGGGTACAAGCTACACTTCCCTTAAAAAACAAAACAAAACAAAAAAATGTACCAAGGTTGCTAAGCATAAAGTACACATTCCAAGTAAAGAGTCTGCAATGATCAGAACTAGGATCCGGACTCAGGAAGTCTCAGGGAACCAGGCCAGGATACCACTTAGACTTAGGTAACTCTTAGGCCCTGGTCATTTATCCGTTAGGAAAGGAAACCTAATGCACTCCTGTAGTCCAGAACTTGGAAGGCAAAGGAAGTAGGACCAGCAAGTTCAAGGCCAACCTGGGCTACTGAATGAACAAACTGTATATACATATATTACTTGAATAGATACAAACTAGTTTACAAAGATAAATGGATGAATTTCAAAAGCATTATAAGTCAAGGATGTCAGATATAAAAGACATTATATAGTTTCAATTATAGAATTATATAGTTACAAAATTTTAGAAAAAGCAAAACAATACTAAAAGAAAACAGATCATTCATTGTGTACCTAGGACTGGGAAAAATAATCGACCAAAAAGGGCCGAAGAGTATGTTTTAGCATGATGCTCTAACACATGATGGTGCTGGTGGTTGTGTAATTCTAAAACCTGTTAAAATTCATCAATGTTACTCAACACTTAAAGTAGAATTCTATACCCAATGTTTTAGAACATTAAGATATCTCACAACTGGAAAGCATGTGCCTAAAGAGAAATTTTCATTCCTCTCCAGAATCATTCCTCACATAGGTGTTCAAAGTAACATGAACTACTATGGCCTCTACTTTCAAATCCTTTTCAAATTATAATGATAAAAGGACAAGTATAGAGCTAGAGAGATGGTTCAGTGGTTAAAGGCACTTGCTTACAAAGTCTCCATTACCTACATAAAGCCAGACACACAAAGTGGTACATGCATCTGGAATTCGTTTGCAGTAGCAAGAAGCCTTAGAACAACTATTCTCTCTCACTTCCTTTCTCTGCTTGCAAATAATTTTTTTTTAAAAAGGACAAGTATAGAAGAAAACTTACTACAAAAGGAACATCAAGACAGTAATAGTAATAAAGAGTTTAAAAATCATATGGCCAACCAGTTTTAAATAACAAATAATAAATCCATGTCAATATGAGGCAAAGCTTCTTTCTAATATCTTACAAAGTTTGGTCTTATTCTATGCAACACTAATTCAAATCAAAACCCAAAGCATAAAAAGAATGCTTACTTTATATAAACAAACCTAAGTAAGTATTGTATGTGGATTACCACATAAAAGCTGAGATATATCTCATGAGGAAATTGTCATATGGATAAACATTAGGCTCTGAAAAATTAAATGCAAAGATAGAGATTAAGTCAGAGCCTAGAAAGATTTTACGATAGTCAACACACACCAAGTATTTCTCGCATTTTTTTCAATGCAACTTGTATGTAATTGTTTCTGCAAGGTTATCTGCTCAGCACTCAGAATATGCCAGTCACTAAGCACAAATTTTTGGTGAATAGACATGAGCTTACATTTTAGTCGTAACTCAAATGGATTCAAAATGAAAACATGATGAAATAAAATGACGAGTTCATAGGGAGGCTGTTTATGTGTATGATTATTCAGTGGGATGGTCATAAAAGGTTTCAAGGGGAAGTCAAGTTTAAAAGAGGTGAGGTAATAAATGTACAGCTAGCTCCAGGAATATTGTTCATTTGCACTATACATACAACTTTTAAGGTGAAATGTGGCTGGCATGTTTGAACAAGAAGACCAAGGAGGCTGAGACAGTAAAAAGTGCAAAGTGAGTGAGAAAATGGGGGACAAAGGAGAGAGTGAAGAAACTCCAGGCTATTGAGAGGACTCTGGCTGTTATTCTTGTTGAATGACATGGAAGCCATTTGGAAAGTTCCAAGAAGTGTGGCATTTAAAGACTCATTTTTAAACACTGTTCTTAGCATTTTAGATACACTGAGAGGACAGAGTCACTGAAGTTGCTGATGGATTAGATATAAAGTATGAAATAGATTTAAAGGATGACTTCAAGATCTCTAATGAGCAACTAAAAAGGTAGTTTTTCATTCACTAGGAAGAGAAAGACTGTCACAGATTTTTCCATTTTAAGATAGCCTCTAAGTATCCAACTGGAACTGTGTAATTAGTGAGTTTAAATGAAAATCAAGCATATGTCCAGACTAATACAAATGGCAAGGCTTGTCAGGGCATAGGTAATAAGAGTGAAGATAAAAGAAAAGCCCAAAAACGGAGAACGAGGATACTTGAATAATTTTATACCTCCAGAATAAGAAGGTACTGGAACTCATTGGGTATCCACATATTGAATGTCCATTAATTCCCTGTGAATTACTATTCCCATTTCATAGGTAAAGTTGTTCCAGTTTAGAGAAATTTAACAATTGTACATATTTCATAGCTAAAAGTACAGAATTAGATATTAAATCCAGGCAATTTGGCCTCGATGCCTTTTTCTTCTATTTCTTTTCCACAAGACCTAGTATTTTTAGATTGCTCATCCTGCCGAAAATACCACTGTATCTCTGGTCCAAAGAGCTAATGGATGAAGATGAATCAAAGCAATACTCTGTGTGAACAACATTTCGGACATCATCTGGTTGTCACACTTTTATACACTCAGTTATTATCATCTTTATAGGCATGGATGCAGGAACTGGTTGGTCACAAATCTCAGAAATGCCACATGCTCTTTTCCCAATCTGAGTAGAAAGGCAACAACTGAGTAAATTCTTTTTCTTCTTCTTCTTCAGTTTCTACCAGAAGTCACCTAGACCAGGTGATGAGTTTGAGAGCAGGAGAAATTACTGTATATCTCTATGATTATTTGGCTCTCTCTGAGAAGCATGAATTTTAAGAAAACAATAAAGTTTCATGGGTTAAGAAACACATCTGGCTATAGACTCACATTCCTTGTCTACACTAGTGCAGGCCAATTGAATTTTCAACGACAGGAAGGTGTGAAATACTTTTATCTGTATCTGTGCTAATACAATGCATATACGTCACCTGAACCTAACACTTGCAATGCAAATAGTGAGACAACTCTGATTTTTTTCATTTTAATTAATGTTGTCGCTGCCACGGGGTATTAGGATTCAGTTTTTGATTAAAAACAGCTTCCAGGAGAACAATGGGTATGTGTCTGCAGCTATAAAACTATTACAACTGCCCGCCTTTAATCCTAGCGCTCGGGAGGCAGAGGGTCGCTGTGAGTTCGAGGTCAGCCTGGGCGAGAGGGAGACCCTATCTCGAAAATCAGACTCATCACAACGCCAGAATCTAAGGGAACCTCCAATGCTGCACTCACGATTACTGGACCTTTTGCCACTACTGTATTTTTGCTTTTTTGGTGACTGAAAACGTCGTGCCTCCGGAGTAGGTTTTCAGCGGCTCTCTCCGCGTTTTCGGAGCGCCGAGACCGGTCCCTCCCGCCCCTTCCCTCCCGAGCCGGGCCGCCCGGGTTACCTGCACGTCGCCGGGGAAGTAGAGGACGTGGTGCTGCGGCGGTTCCGCGCGGCCCGGCGCCGCCAGCAGCAGCAGCTCGTTGCAGCGCCGCGGATCGGCTCCGGGCACCGGGGGCAGCTGCAGGCAACGGGGGCGGTGAGGCCCGGCCGCGGGGCCGCCCTGGTTCATGGCTGCGGCCTGCGGGCGCCCGCGTGGGGCTCGGGGCCCGCCGCCAAAGGCCCGCCCGCTCGCTCGCCAGCCCAACCGCCCGCGTCAGGGGCCGACGTCCCCGCGCGCCGTGCGTCGGGAGGAGGACGTACGCCCCGCAAGCGCGCGCGGCCAGGGGGGGCGGGGCCAGGAAGCAGCGGGAAGTTCGAACGGAAGTGCGGGGAAAAGCCCGGGAAGAAAGGCCCCCGGGGCTCGAGGGACAGCGGCGGCAGTTGAGGCGCATGCGCAGCTGCGTCTGGATCCGTTAGCTTCCGGTAGGTTCCTCTCTCTGTCGGTTTGTCGTGTCAGAGAAGCCCTCGGTGCTCCGGATGAAGAGAGTCAGAGGACTGAGGCAGGTTAGAAGATGGGGACACTGGCCTGAAAGCCTGATGGCCGGGGTTCAATTCCCCGGTACTCACGTAGAGCATCCCTAGCGAGCGAGCTCGTGATGGCAGGAAGCCCTGGAGAGCTGCGCCCCTCTCCCAGCTTCCACTGCAAGAAAGGAGGAAGATGGGCAAAATTGTAATGACGTGGGAGGAGGGCCGCGAGGTCTGATCAGCCTTGACTGATAGAAACAGAAGACGTCAAACTTTCGGGGATATCCGACCTGGATATTCCCGGAATCACCCCTCTCCTTCTGAAAGACCCCCAAGGCCTTTCTCGGGAAAGCTATCCCAGGACTCAAATAGCCACACCAGCAGATGCAAAAGCAAGAGGTCTTTTTTATTCTTCGGCTGCGCAGTCAGGCTCCACAAGCAGGCAGATGAATGTCCAGGCAAGATGGAGCCCCGAAGAACAAAGGAGCAGGGTATTTATGGACAGAAGCTATCTAATTATAATACAGCTCAGGTCACAGGGTGTGTGGTATTTCTATTGGCTCCTTTCCTGTATCTGTATGCCTTTTGATTGGTTACTTCCTTGGAGCCACATCCCAGGGCCAGCCCACATTCCAGGACAGCCATATATTTCCTTATATGGTGTCTTTTTTTTTACTTCCTGGTCTTTGTGACCAGACATTTTTTAGGGAGGGGGAAGTAAGTCTAAAAATGGAGTCTGCTTTATAAAATGGAGTCTGCTTTATAAAATGGATTCTTCAGTTCTAGACCCTCAACTTTGCTTTCCCACCCAGTACTCCCCTCCCCCGGCGGGTGCTCGCTCCAGCCCCGGCTGACTTGGAATTCATCCTCTAGACCTAGTCTATCTTGAACTCAAGGTGAGCCTCCTACTTCATCCTCCAGAGTGCTGGGATTAAAGGCTGCTATTTTTATTTCAAGATAAAATATTTATATTATTTGCAAGCAGAAAGAGATAGAGAGATGGAGAGGATGGGTGTGCCTGCGCCATTTTGTGCATCTGGCTTTACGTGGGTCCTGGGGAATTGAACTCAGGTCATTAGGCTCAGGCAAGCACCTTAACTGCTGAGTCATCTCTCTAGAGCCTCTTAAATTTTTCATGAAAAAGATAATCGGCCTCATCCTGCTTTTCGCTGTAGAGTCACACTCTGGCCAAGGCTGACCTGGAACTCACTCTGTAGCCCCAGGCTGGCCTTGAACTCACAGGGATCCTCCTACCTCTGCCTCTGAAGTACTTGGATCAAAGGCTTGCACCACCATGCCTGGCCTCCCTTTGATTTTTAACCTGGTTATACCTTTTGAAAGTGTCAAAGAGTGGGGAGGTGCTTCCCAGCAACTTTTAGGGATGCAACTTGAGTCACCAAATCCCTATACATACACCCATTACTCCCTTGAGAAGTAGTCCTACCCAAACTTTGGTGAGTCTTTTCCCTCTTCTACTCCCAACTGGTTTCCTAGAACATCATTTTCTCCCTTTTGCTTTGGTGATCCACTCTACCCAGAATTCGTTCAATCTGGGTGGGGAGTCTAAAAAATGAAACTTCAGCTGGGCATAGTTGCCCAGATGTGAGACAGAAGTAGGCAGTTCCCCGAGAGTTTGAGGCCAGCCTGGGACTACAGAGTGAGTTCCAAGTCAGCCCTGGGCTAAGATTGAGGAGATCCTACCTTGAAAACAAACAAACAAAAAATAACCTTCCCAGGCTGCTAGTATATACCCGCCCTCCTCTGACAGAATGCTCACCTCTGACAGAATCGGTAGATGTATGGAGATTCTAGGCTTATGAGGAACTTGTGGTTAGTTGTGAAGTTGTGGGGGAGGGGAGGGCACATGGCTTAGGATAGGAAAATTGGGGGCAAGGCCTTGCTAACATGTTTGCTCTGGGTAGTGTTTGCAGCCAATAGGATTTGCTACTTTAGAATATTCAAAACCAATTTAAGCAGTATAGAAAAATTAGGAGCCCAACAATACCTAGATGTGTATAATATAGGCTAGGAATCTAACCATTTTATACATAACTGAGTCAATATATGTGTATAGTTAAGTCTACATACTATTTGTTCTACATATACAAATATCAACAGCTTACAGGAGGAATACGTTAGCAAATAATAAAATATAATTGCTTTATATGTTTTCTTAGTGACTTCATAGAGTTATAATATGCCAGTCTACTCTGATCTAAATTACTGGATTTCATTTGACATAATAGTGTAACAAAAAATTATTGAATTATTATTGCAAAGTAGATTTGCTTTCTAAAAATAACCAATTAAAAGTAAGTAGAGGCTACATGTCCAATAATGAGTATATAATCATATTAAGGCATACCTTCACTTTTGGTTTGTAAATTTCATACATCTTACTTTCATTTAACAGAGGATTGCTTAACAGTAGCTTTAAATTCAAGGCTAATACAGCTTTTGTGTTTTGTGGTCTTATTTTTTTCTAGTTTCTTTTTGTGTTGAAGGAGACAAGATGTGCTTGTGCTTAAAACAAAATGCAGCAAATATTGAATATTACAAAGTAGTCTTAGTGACTCTAAAATAATTGAGGCTGTTGCCCAGATTGGAGACAGATAAAGATTTAAAGGGCAAAGTAAAGAATCAACCTTATGTAAGCAGAATTTTTTGACCTCATAGTCAAGGATTTATACAAGCTTATGGGAGACATTATTCAGAGAAAGTAACATATTTCTCTCAATTCATCATTTTAGGAATGCATGTTATTTGTATGGCATGCCATTGACTCTGCACCTGCTTCTTATAGGTCCCATTTATATTTCTGTACTATTTTCTCTATCTCCTCTTTGTCTTTTTCCATGACATTAATATTAATAACCATTATGAGCACAAAAAGACTACTTCTTTCTCTTTTTTATTCTCTCTCAGAACAGGACTTTCCATCCAATAAGAGGTCTTACATGCTGTGTTACCACAACTAATTGCTGGAATTATCCTCTTTTCTAAATAATAAGGATATTTAGTGGGTATTTTGTTGTTTGTAGTGTCCGAAAGGCTACATTTCATGTCTGGCTTCTTGTTAGTTCTCAAAGGTTTCCCCTGGACTTTCAAAACTTTGGGGCTGGAGAGATAGTTCAGTGATTAGGGTGCTTGCATGCAAAGGTAAGGATCTGGGTTTGATTCCTCAGTACCCACATAAAGCCAGATGCACAAGGTGGCACATTCATCTGGATTTCGTTTGCAGTGGCTAGAGGCCCTGAAGTACCTGTTCGTTCTCCCCCCTCTCTCCCTCTCTCTCTCTCTTCTCTCTCTCTCATAAATAAATAAAATAAAGTTTAAAAATCTTTTGTTAGTGAATATAATAGAAAAAAAATGCAAACTTTAGAAAGACTTATTTACATTTAGAAAGAACAGGAAAGCAAAAATTGCAATACCTGCAGAGGCCAGGTCTATGTTATAAATAGTAAAATTGGCATATGTAATACAATAGGAGATGGTAAAGACTGGCAAACTAAATGAGTATGCTGGATTAGTCATTGTTCACCAGTATCCTTGAAAATGTCAGCAGGTTTCCAGCTCTTCGCATTTTCCCATAAAAATTAGATATATGGATGTTTATGTTTCACTTGACAGTTTATAAATGTTGATGTTAAACTTATTTATGAAACATTGTATAAAATCAAGTGCATGCACAGGTCAAATTTGTCCTCTGTGCTGCAAATTAGGTTGTTTACATGATTTTTTCCCTGAGGAGACATGAACAAATATCTGCTGACCTTGAGTACCAATGACAGAAAAAAAAAGGATTCTGTGCAGGAGTAGCTTGGCGAACTGTGAGTTTATTTATGGTGACTTAGAGGAACACAGGCAACTTCTGGGTGCCTACCCTGCTGAAAAACTGTCTCTTCTTCAAATAACTGTCTTTATATCTTTGGGGATGTACAGGGGCTTGTGGGCCTTTCCCCCTAACAACCATTAGCTGCCTCATGAGCCCCTCTCCCCTAGTAACTGTTAACTGTCAATGAATTCTTAGGGAGAACAGGAGGTCTTATGAGCCCCTGTTCTTTCTGCTATGGATGGTTAATGGGCATAATCTTTTCTAGATGTTTTCCAGTAATCATGGGTGTTGAAAGTTTCAGAGGGCCAGAAGACAGAGTTCTAAAGCAAAGGTAAAATGAATGGATATAGGAAATCAAGGGATGAGCAAGGGGAGGAAAAATAAGGTCCTTGAATGTTTTTTCCTCTAAGAGATAAAGAAGGATCATATTTTCAGTTAGAGTTTGAATTTAATCCCAGTTGATGTTCTCTGAGAGAGTCTATGAAATATTTTAATTCTTTTCAATTATCTTTAGTTTAAAAAACATTTTTAAGGGTAGATGGGGTTAAAAAGCCCAAACTGGACCTTCAGAAGAATGAACTTCAAATGAGGTATGCAACTTGAGCATCTAACTTTGCCCCTACTAGATTTGATGAAATCAAACTAGATAATAAGATCATTTGGGGATTTGTAAGATTATTTTTGGCTAGTTTCATTAGCTAAGTGACACACTTGACACTGTTTCCATAGCACATGACTTGAGCACATTTCAGTAACGTAGAAATCACTACCTGCCAAGACCTTATAGATTACCTTTAGCATTAGGTGAATCCTCTAGTGTAGTGATTAGCTAACAGCACATGCACACATTATACTTTACTCACTGTTAAAGCGTAGGGAAAAAATAATTAATTAAAAACTTAAGCAAATTCTCAAATAATTCAACTGAGTATATTGTGGCAGGGTCAAACTTTTATAGCAAACATGTATTATTTTCATAATCAGGAAGAGAATAAAGATTTTACATGTTAAAAAAAAAAAAAACTTAGCTGGGTGTGGTGGTATAGGCCTTTAATCCCAGCACATGGGAGGCAGAGGTAGGAGGATAGCTATGTATTCAACTGGGACTACAGAGTTTGTCCCAGGTCAGCCTGGGCTAGAGTGAAACCCTACCTCAAAAACGACAACAAAAAACTTAAACTTTGACAACATAAAGCAGGCCAAATCCAGCAATATACAAAAGAGTTGTACACCATAGCAAAGTAGGATTTACAGCTCAATATGGTGGCACACGGCTGTATTCCCACCACTCAAGAAGCTGAAGCAAGAGGACTGAGGTCAAGCCTGGGCTGCAGAGCCATACCTTGCCTCAAAAGAAAAAAAAATACAAAAGCAAAAAATTAATTCCCATAGTCCAAGGTTGGTTTTATATCTGAAAATCATTATTATTTGTCATATAAATTGCATGAAAACTAAAAATGGCATACTCATTTGGTAGCCACTGAAAAGTTTTTGACAAAAAAATCTAGAATTATTTCATGAAGAATTAAAATAAGTTTTTTTAAAAAAATATTTTTGTTGAGTCACTTATTTTGCAAAGAGAGAAAAGAGAGAAAAAGAGAATGGTGGCCAGGGCCTCTAGTCACTGCAAACTCCAGTTCCATGTGCATCAGGCTTTATGTATGTACTGGGGAATTGAACCCAAGCAGTCAGACTTTGCAGGCAAGTATCTTAACCTCTGAGCCATTTCTTCACTCCCCACCCCCCAATTAAGCTTTTCTTTCTTTCTTTTTTTTTTTTTTAAGGTAAGCTCTTGCTGTAGCCAAGACTGACTTGTAATTTACTATGTAGTCTCAGGCTGGCCTCAAACTCAGCAATCCTTCTACCTCTGCCTTCTGAGTGCTGGGATTAAAGGTGTATGCCACCACACCCAGCTCTACTTATTTGTTTGTTTGTTTTTCTTACTGACAACTTCCATAAAGCTAAAGAAATACCATAATCATAATCCTCTACCACCCAACCCTTTCTCCTCTCAAAAATCCCCTCTTCACTGAACTCTTTGTAACTAGTCTCTTTTCTATTTTGATGTCATTTTTTTCCCTCTTATTATGCAGGTCTTATGTAGGTAGCATCGGCCACTGTGAGTTCATGAATATCAAAGCCAAGCACTCCTCTTCCTCAATGGTCCCCAAGTCTTGGAAGGTGTTAACAGAGATGCCTCACTTAGTGCTGAACACTCCACTGTCATTTCTTAGCACTTTGATGTATTTTGAGTCAATTCAGTGGTCACCGCCATCTGAAAAGAGAAGCTTCTCTGACCAAATGTGAAAGAAAGTAGCATTAATATGTGGGCACAAGCATAAGTATTTAGAGGACAGGTTGGTGGGTGTAACAAATCTATATAGCCAGAGAATAGTAGTAGTTTCCCTCCTACAGTTTATGACTAGGCAGGGATTCCCTCTCATGGATTAGGCCTCAAGTCCAATCAGAGCAGTTGGACTGCAGATCACTGAGAAATCAAGCTGGAGCTGAGCTGGAAGCCTCCTCCCTGTTGATTGGCTATCGGGATGCTGGAAAGGCCTATGCTGCTTGTTGAGGAAGAAAAGTCATCCACAGTATTAACCAGCACTGGACCCTGTAAGTTTTATAGCTGGGCAGCCAGGCCAAATGTACCCACTCACACCAGCCTTACAAAGTCAAAAAACATGAAGGAACACAACAGCTCCTGAAGGAGAAGTGAACAGGAAGTAGCTGAGAAGCTCCTCAACAATTTCAGGCACCATTCACAGCCTCCCCTCCCCCAATTGCCACCACCAGGAACCACTGGAGACCTGGGGACTCTAAGGGAGGAGAGCCACCCCTCAGCCTCATAGCATTGAACTAGCTCTAGATGCAAGAATCTCTACAATGTGAGAAACACAAAAAAATCAAGACAATTCAATTCAACCAAAAATTCTAAATCCAACAGAAATGACCTCCAGTGAGACGGATTTAGATGAAATCCCAAACAGAGGATTTGAAAGAATGATTATAACTGTGTTCAAAGAAATCAAAGAAGATATCAAAGGAATCAAAGAAAGCAAACTCCTGAAGAAATCCCAAGAAAACACGGGAAACCAACATAACAAAACAAGGAGGTCGATACAAGATATGAGTAAGGAAGTAGAAATACTAAAGAATGCCAATAAGAAATGCTAGAAATGAAAAACACAGTAAGTCACAATCAAAACTCTGTAGAAAGTCTCACCAATAGAATGGATCAAGAAGATGACAATTACATCTAAACTGGAAGACAAGGTGGCAGAACTATAATAGTCCAACAAAGAGAAAGACTAATAGAAAGGTATGAATAGGAATTTTAAGACATTCAGGACACTATGAAGAGATCAAACATAAGAATTAAGGGTACCAGAAGGAAAATAATTTCACTCCAAGGGCATAGTAGGTATTTTCAACAAAATCATTGAAGAAAAATTCCCCCCAAAAGTAAAGTGATGTCAGTGCAGATACAGGAAGCATTTAGACCACCAAATAGACAAAACCAAGAAAGAACTTCTCCCCATATTATAATTAAACTACTGAACACATAAACCAAAGGAAAAACATTGAAAGCAGTGAGAGAAGCATCAAGTAACCTATAAAGGCAGCCAATCAGGATGACAGCAGATTATGCAACACAAACTTTAAAAGGCAGAAGGGCTTGGAGTGATGTATTCCAAATTTTAAAGATAACAACTGTCAACTAAGATTACTATACCCAACAAAGCTAATTACTGCAATTGAAGGAGAAATAAGGGCTTTCCAAAACAGACAGGCTAAAGGAATATATGTCTACAAAGCCTGCTCTACAGAAAATACTTGAAGGGACCCTTCAGACTGAAGAGAAAGAAAAGCACATACACAAGAAAACAGAAAAGACATTTAAAATGTAACAGAGTAAAGGTAACCAGGAAAAATTCAAAAGTAAGAAATGGTAAGACTAGTTAGTGCAGTGCAGGAAGGCACGGCATAAGCTGCCAGGGGAAGCTGGTCAACAGCTGGAGTAAACAGACCACTGGCATGAAACACAGTCTGCTGTCAGGAGTAGGCTGACCACACTTCCTACTGGGAGAGAACAGCGAACCAAGAAAGGAGCACTTGTGCAATGGAGGAGCCAAAGCCTGGGGGAGGCAATCAACATCTTTTAAATTTGGCCAAATAATCCACTTAGTGAGGGGGAGCCTTTAACTGGAACTGGGAACTTAGGGCGATATGCACTGGGAGCCAGACTCTTGGGAACCCCCCCCCCCATTGAGAGATGCACTATGCGAGTGATTGACGAAGAGGCTGCTATAAATAGAATCTAGATAATTCAGAAATGTGTACCTCAGTTAACCTATTCTGATCTCACTCTCCAATGGAAATTCTATTTGTATCTTTCAGAATGCAACGAGAGAGCTGTGGCCCATCCAACCCTACCAATGAACCGATGGCTGATAGCTGAGATCCTGGCAAGAGATGAGCCACCCCAGACTTACCATGGAGGATCCATATGGAACTCTGCAGAGAATGATAGGATGAACAAGGAACCCATAGTCACAGCCATTCCATCAACACAGGATAAGCCAGTGAGACAAAGATTTTTGGCACAACCTAAAGCAGAAGTACAAGGACCCCTAAATTCTCAACAATAAAGCAGCCTTAATACCCACCATGACTCGGGGAACTGAGTGGAAGAGGGGGCAGAAATATTGTGAGAACCTTGGTGGAGGAGAATATCCAGAGACATGGCCCCCCTCAGTAACAACATACTAGGGCTGGCAGAACTGGGCTGACTACTAGGCTATCCATGGTCACCTGCCCCAAGGACTGATCCAGACTGCCCAGGGAGGAGGATATCCAGCTGATTGAGGATGGGGAACAGGGGAATTGGGGAACAAGGGATGACAACTCATTGCCCATTAAATAATGTAACTCATTATGGACAATAAAAAGAAATGGTAAAAATAAATACTCATATGTCAATAATTGCTCTTAACATTAATGGCCTCAGTGCCAGAACCAAAAAACACAGACTTGCAGACTGGATTAAAAGGCAGGATCCTTCTTCTGTTGCCTCCAAGAAACACTATCAATAGGGAATTCTCAAAAGAAGAAATACAAATGGCCAATAAATACTTTTTTAAAAATGTTCAACATTTTTAGCCACCAGTGAACTGCAAATTAACTTTGAGATTTCATATCACCCTGTCAGAATAACTATCAAAAAAAATCAAATGACAGCAAATGCTGGCAAGGGTGTGGGGAAAGAAGAATGATTATTTACTGTTGGTGGGGATATAAACTAATGTAGCCACTATGGGAAACAGTATGGATATTTCTCAAAAAGCTAAAAATAGCCAGGCATGGGGACACACGCCTTCAATTCCAGCATTCAGGAGGCTGAGGTAGGAGGATCACCATGAGATTGAGGCCAGCCTGGAGCTACAGAGTGAGTTCCAGGTCAGCCTGGGCTAGAGTAAGAAACTGCCTCAAAAATAAAGCTTAAAAATGATCTACCATATGACCCAGCTAACAGCACTCCTCAGCATACACCCAATGAACTCTATCCTACTATCGCAACACTTGTATATCCATGTTCATTTTTGCTCTATTCACAATAGCTAAGAAATTAAGTTAGCTTATTTGGCCATCAATTTATGAATGGACTATGAAGATGTGGCACATATCCAAAAGGGCATTTTATTCAGCTGTAAAGAAAAATGAAATGATGAAGCTCTCAAGAAACTAGATGGATCTGGAAGATACACTAAGTGAAGAAACCCAGCTTAGACAAACCCTACACATTCATGTATGCAGATCCTCACCTGGAACTTTTAGAGTTGTATGTAAGTTGCAGTAAAAGTCAGTAGTAGAGGCAAGGAAGCAAGATAGGGTCCATGAGGGGGGATTACAAATGGGAGGGGATAGTAGATATGGAAGTCGGGGGACAGAGTACTGGGGGTGGAAAGGTCTAACATGGAAAGGGATGAAGGACCGGAAGAGGTAATGGGAGGTTTACTCAAAACTAAAGACTATGAATAAGCCACATGGAAACCTTCATTTGATAATTAAAACATAATTAAAGGGCAGAGAAATGGCTAAGTGGTTATGACACTTGCTTGCAAAACCCAAGGACCCCGGGTTCAATTCCCAAGTGCTCACATAAAGTGGGATACACAAGGTGGCACTTGAGTCTAGGGTTTGTTTGCAGTGGCTAGAGGCCCTGGTGCACCCACTCTATATCTGTCTCTCTCAAATAGATAAAAAATTAAAAAGGAATTTAAAAAGAGTTTGGGTAGAAGTACCCTGTGGGATAGATAATGGTAAACCCAGAAGCCATGGGTTGTTACAGGAAAATCCCAGTATCATCTAGTCTTTTGAATTGCTAATAAGAACATAAAGACTTGGTTAGAGAGAATCTACACTTTCTCCTTGTCTTTGACCTGGGACATTGGTCTCTCACCTTTAAATATATATATATATATATATATATATATATATATATATATATATATATATATATATACAGCTTTAAAAATTTTTTATTTGCAACCAGAGAGAGATAGAAGTGAAACAGACACAGAGAATGGGCATATCAAGGCCTTTTGCCACTGCAAACAGATTCCAGACACATGTGCTACTTTATGCATCTGACTTTACATAAGTACTAAGGACTCGAACTCAGGTTGTTAAGGCTTTGCAGGCAAATGCCTTGATCCCTGAGCCATCTCTCCAGCCCATCACAGAGCTTTTTAATTAATATTAACACTAGACTGTGCTGTATGCACAATAAAAGTTTTGTCCTGCCAAATCAGAAATTTACATTTGTGAAAAAATAATAAAAATGACCTAAATGTTCTTTACCTACTCTGGGGAAATGTAGAAACTCTGAAAGTTAATTAAAATTTTTTTCTGGTGTTTTAAGTTTTTTTTAAAATTTTTCTTTATTAAGCAGAGAGAGAGAGAGAGAGAGAGAGAGAGAGAGAGAGAGAGAGAGAGAGAGAGAGAGAGAGAGAGAGCACACCAGGGCCACCACCTTGTGGGTCTGGCTTATGTGGGTACTAGGGAATTGAACTTGGGGCCTTAGGCACTGGAGGCAAGTGCCTTAACCGCTAAGCCATCTCTCCAGCCCTCTGGCGTTATTTTTTGAAGTAGGGTCTCCTTCGAGACAAGGCTGATCTGGAATTCACTATGTAGTGTCAGACTAGCCTCAAACTCAGACTTCTCCTACCAAGTGCTGGAATTAAAGGCATGCACCACCATGCCCAGACTTGCAATTCTCTTTTGTCATAAGCATTTGCAGATTTTCTAGAAGCCCAAGATTATTTTTATTTATTTTATTTATTTGCAAGCAGAGAGATACAAACACAGAGAAAGAGCGTATGTGTATGGGCACACCAGGGCCTCTAGCCACTGCAAATAAACTCCAGATGCAATTACCACTTTGTGCACCTGGCTTTATGTGGTTACTGAGGAATTGAACTCAGGTTGTTAGGCTTTGCAGGCAAGTACCTTAACCGCTGAGCCATCTCTCCAGCCCAAGTTTAAGATTTTTAAGAATACATTTTCTTTATTTAAGGAATGCCCAGTCTTCCACAGGGAACTGTTGCTTTCCCAAGGTAAACTCTGAACATGTTTGCAGACTTCCAAAGGTACAGACCTCTGACCTAGGCTTCACATTTGGCACATCTGCAGAAGACATTGATTTGGAAATCGGTATCTGTAGTAACAAAGGATTCTGCTGGAATCCCACTTTGCTGACATTTGGGAGTTCTAGTGCAGCGGGGCCCTTCATGGCAGTGGAAGGTAGAGCAGTATTGAGTGTAGGTAGGACAGTAAGTAGTGGCAGTGATTCCGATTCGACCAGGTCTGTGAGTTGTGTGTGTGTGTGTGGGGGCTTTCATGTGCCATAGTGTGCCCATGTAGGTCAGAGGACAATCTTGGGGTGTTAATCCTCGCCTTCCACCTTGTTTGAGACAGGGTCTCTCTTGTTTGCCACTGGGAAGCTATTCTGGCTGGTCTACAAGCTTTAGGATTCTGTTGACTGTCTCCCATTGTCATGGGCATGTTTTTGGCTTTATGTTTCGGATCCAAACTTGGGTCTCAGGCTGGTGCAGCAAGTACTTTTAACCCCCAGACCTCTGCAGCCCTTTGGTGGGTAGTTTTGAGCATTGTTTCATAGACACTTAGTTCCATGCCTATTCTTCCAGCTTCACAGTGCTTCTCTGAGTTTTCCTGCTTTCTTTTAAGATAAACTTCTGCTCAGTCAGAATCAGGTTCTATTATATGTTAAGAGGCTACGTGCAAGCTAGAAAGCAAACTCTAGGAAACTTTAGTGAACTGTCATTGAGTGGATGCTGAGGATTGTGGTGTTTAAGGGAAATATATGTAGTATTAGGATAACTTTACCAAGTTTTGTTTCCCTATTGTTATAGAAACAGTTAGGCATCTTAGACTTTCATGATCCCTATAACGCAAGTTTCTAAAAAAAAAAAAGAAAAGAAAAGAAAAAAAAACTAAGCCCTGGATATTGGTTCTACAAAGAAGTATCAAGTGAGTTTATTAATTCAGTCAAAAGCAGAATCAAAATAAATCAGGCATTAAATACATGTTAACTTTCTAGAGCTCATCTCAGCTCCCTAGTGTCTTAGTGTGAGAACAAAGTCATTGCAGTGGGATAACGAAGCAGAGTGCCATTGCTGCTACGAAAGGAAGTACACCCCACCTTCTGCATTCTACTTCATGAGTCCATGTGGAGGCTTGACAGTGAACCCAGATGTCAGTGACTAGCATCACAGTACTTTAATTATCCAAAAACAAAGAAATAACTCCTTAGGTACATTCTAAGCAGGTGCTCTTCTCCAGAAAACAGAATAGCTAAAGAAACAGCTGTGGCATTATATCTACTTCAAGACCAAGGAAGAAAATGACAGCTTGAATAACAGGTTACCCAGAGGCACCATCAGAAAATTCATTACTATTAGAATTTTGCAAATACTAATCTATGCTACGCAAGTAGTTAATCACTCCATTTTGCAGATGGGAAAACTGAGTGTCTTGTATCATAATAATTTCCAGCCTAGTGTGTTTTCTTCCATTGTACAATAAACTTATTTTCCAAGTTCCTTTAAGCACGCAATATAGAATGGGTTTGGTTTTGAAGAAATTATATATATATATAAATGTAGAGCATTTTGAAAAATATTTTTTCTTTATTATTTATTTGCAAACAGAAAGAGACAGAGGAGAGAGAGAGACAGAGACAGAGGAAGAATGAGGATGGGCACACCAGGGCCTCCAACCACTGCAAACCAACTCCAGACTCATGCACAACATAGTGCATCTGGCTTTACGTGGGTACCAGGGAATTGAACTCAAGCAAGCACCTTAACCACTGATCCTTCCAGCCCTCTTTCTTTATTTGAGAGATAGACAGAAACAAAGAGAGTGAATATGGGCACACAAGGGCATCCTGCTGCTGCAAATGAACCCCAGATGCATGTGCTAATTTGTGTATCTGGCTTTATGTGGGTATGGGGAATTGAACCCAGGCAATCAGGCTTTGCAACAAGCAAGTGCCTGTAGCTGCAGAATCATCTCTTCAGCCCCCCCCCCTTTTTTTTTCCAGCAGGGACTCTTTCTAGCCCAGGCTGACCTGCAACTTACTCTGTAGCACCAGACTGGCCTTGAACTCACAGTGATCCTCCTACTTTAGCATTTCATGTGCTGGGATTAAAGGCATGCATCATCACAACTGGATATTTTCTTTCTTTTTTTTAATATTTATTTGAGAGAGAGAGAGAGAGAGAGAGAGAGAGAGAGAGAGAGAGAGAGAGAGAAAGAAAATGGGCACACCAGGGCCTCCAGACAGCCTCTTGTGTATCTGGCTTTATATGGGCCCTGGGTAATCGAACTCTGGTCCTTCTGCATTGCAGGCAAACGCCTTAACCGCTAAGCCATCTCTTCAGCCCACACCTGGCTATTTTCTTAACACAGTCCATTTTAATTGAAGACAAAGTTATACCATAAAGGAAACCTTTAAACTATCTCTAATAACTCCTAATTTTACATCAAGTGATTTTAAAACTGACTTACTGAGTAGAGTTTACAGGATTTGTGAGCCTCAGAAATGAAGTAAAAAATGACAATGTGGTTTTTCCAAAATGAGGGTTCATTTACTCTTCATCGGGTTTGCAAGGGTCTGTCATTACAAATTTAAGAACCATATCCTTCTGACTTTACTAGAAGAATACTTACTATTGTCTGTATGTCAACAGCCTGAGACGAACATGGCCTTTGATTGTTAAATGGGTCCAAACAAGTAATAATTTCTAATTTTTTGGCTGACATTTGTATAGTGGTCTTACAAAATTATAGGACATTATAAAATATTTTCTTTTTTAAGGGTTTATATTTTCTTGGGTTTTTGTGTATGTGTGATATGGCTGCTACTTGCTGACGTGGACTCAAGATGCTATTGCAGCTGACATTGAGGAGAAGATGTGGCACCAGGGAAGAGCCAAGGTGGTGATGTGTGGATGAATAATTAACATCTGAATTCACTGGACAGCAGAGGGGAAAGCAAAACTTAAAAACTGTTTCTAGCCTCTTCAGGACTCCCACTCTGATCATTTAACCTATGTTGATTTCACTCTCTGGTGGAGAATCTCTGTATTTTTTCAGAAGACAGTGAGAACCATGGACAACCCAATTCTATCAACAAAACCTGAAATGATAGCTGACTCAGGCAGGAGATAAAGCACCCCAAACATATCAACTAGGTCTCAGGTGAAATCTCAGAGGAAGGGGTAAGACAAGCAAGAATGGTGCTTCCATATCAAGCCTGACAACCCGTGCAAGGGTGATGGAGACAGACTCTGAGGATACACAAGACAGTCCAGAGCAGAAACCCAGAGACTCTTAAGAGCTCAACATTAAAACCGACTTAATACTCATGGCTCAGTGAAAATTGCAGAAGAGAGGGTGGAATGATTATAAGAGCCATTGTGGGGGACTACCCAGAGACATTGCCCCTCCCCCCAAAAACCCAGTCTTCTGCTTATACAACTCATAGTCCTCCATCCCATAGAGCATCCGGCAATCCCATTGAGGAGGGTCCTCAGTGGAATAGGGGCTGGGAGGAAGGAAATGGGGGTACCAACATAAGACTTGTACATAAGAGTTTCTACTTATTAATAATAAATAACTGTTTCTAGCCAGTTTGAAGATATTGGTGGAGTATAAAAGTAACAACTCAATTTGCTAGGAGATTAGTTTCAACCTGATGGGAAATATAGAATCCTATTTTTTTTGAATCAGGTAATTAAATTTTGGAAATATTTATAATAAAAATGGAAAATATGAAATTTGAAAGCTGTTTCTTATGTATGATTTACTGGGAAAATGAAATGCTAGAAAGTCAGCATGAGCTTAGTCTCATGGCAAGCAGAACACTGTGGTGGCAGATAAAAGTCAGCTACAAATTGTTTGAGTTCTTCTCATTGAGGGATGAATTCTAATTCCTCAATCCTGGAGGCTAAACTGCACTTAATGACTCATTTGATCAGTGGAATAGAGTGGTTATAAGAGATTGTTGGTAAAGCCTTCTGTCTGGGACTCCGCTTCTGTAGTCCTGAGAAGTTTGAACAAGGAAGGGTCAGTGTCTGCCCACATTAAGACCTCAGACCAAGGAGGGCAAGCACACAATGGTAGTTCAAGGTGGTCTGCTTTTGGTCTTTTATAAGCCTTTATAACTTCTTTTTTTTTAATGTATTTATTTATTTAAAATATATATTCATTTTCAAGCAGAGAGAGAGAGAGAGAGAGAGAGAGAGAGAGAGAGAGAGAGAGAGAGAACACCAGGGCCACCCCCTTGTTGGTCTGGCTTATGTGGATCCTGGAGAATTGAACCCGGGGCCTTAGGCACTGGAGGCAAGTGCCTTAACCGCTGAGCCATCTCTCCAGCCCAGGCCTTTGTAACTTCTTAATAGCTTTTATAGCGAGAAGATCTTCTCCCCCGATAAATACTTGTTTACAACTTGTTTACAGCTGGTCTGTTCTGGAAAGTTAGTCTTTCATCCTAGCGTCTGAGTCAACAAAAAAAATCCTCCAATCATCTCTAGTGACTGTGCAGTCACGTTTTCTTCAGCAGACTCCTTGTGTGGTTATTTGTTGCCTGGAGTAAAATCTCCAGCTACAAAATGCCTTTCAGGTTCTGGGTTCTGTGCTTCTCCCTTCAGAAATTCTACCTAATTCTTGCATTTCAGCAGAATTTTCTTTCTTTGTTGGTCGTTAGGGAATAATTAGGCAGAATACAAATTCCAGAAGCTGTTTACTTCTGCATTTGGCATTCAGTTTTCCTCTTGTGTGCTCACTTTCTCTTTGTGACTTTGGTACATTCCCTTTTACCTCTCCCCCTTGACAAGCACAACGCTTGTCTTACAGTTAGGTTATAAAGTTTACTATATATTTTGTACTTGGAATGCACTACTATGTATGCAAAATTTATTGAATATATTAAGTATATCAGAGTATATTGTAAAAGTTTATCTCATCAAGTTTGGTATGTATATTGATTTTTCTGTATAGCACTTAGATTCTTCATCTTTCCTGCAACTCTGGCTTATGTTTTTTGGTTTACTTAAGTCATCCAAGAGGAGAATGAAGGGGGAATATCATAGTAAGATGCAATAAGAATAATAACTTCATATTTAAGCTTTTCATGCTTGAAACACTTTTATGTAGTCGCTTCTATAAAGTCCCATTTTAGGGCAAAGCATCCAAAATGAAGAAATAAATTTTGATATTTTCAAAATATGTTTTAAAAGAAAAAATTTTCACTGAGATATTTTGGCAAATGTGGACAATATGTTATAACAATAAAATGTATTATAGAAAAAAATTGTTTCAGTGGAAACATTGTTTCTAGCATACCCTTGGGGCTATTATCGGATTCTAGCCCATTTATTGACATTGAGATATTTTGCAACTCTCTCTCTATTTTTTTTTCTATAGAGACAATATCTAGCGATTTGCTAATGTATTCATTTTTGCTGTCTTGAAATGCTATGGCCAGGCATGATGCTACATGCTGCCTGTAATCCCAACACTTGAGAGGCAGAGGCAGGAGGATCAAGACTTGTTCATAGTCATCCTTGACTACATAGGGATTGGAAGCCTGCCTAAGCTACAAAAGACCATATCTGAGAGAGAGAGAGAGAGAGAGAGAGAGAGAGAGAGAGAGAGAGAGAGAGAGAGAGAGGGAGAGAGAGATTGAATAAGTATGGGCATGCGAATGAACTCCAGATACATGTGCCACTTTGTGTATCTGACTTTATGTGGGTACTGGGAAATTAAACCTTAGCAGGCAAGCGTGTGTGTGTGTTCCTCACAACTGAACATAGTCCAAAAGTATGATTATTTTCATTATAAAACTGCAATATTAGTATTTAATATAAATGATTATGAGAATTCATAAAGTTTGGTGTCCTTTTAAAAGTTAAAATTAACAAAGCAAATATATTTTAATTGTAATCAATAGATATATTACCACTTTTTACCATTTTATAGGTTCTCAGTAGTTAGTAATAGTGTAGGAATTGCTCAAAATTAAAATAAAGATTTTGGGGACTTCCGGGGAAGATGGCTGACTAGCAGACATGGTGCACACCTCGGGAAATAAGGGCCAGGGTTTTCAGCAGGGATCCAGATCGTGGACACAAGCTGCGACCACCCGCTGAATTCCAGGCACCTCCGAGCACAGGATCGGTACGACTGGAAGCCACCAGCGTTGACTAGCTCGCAGGTGGCAGTAAGTCATCCAGGCAGGCAGGATCTACCCACCGGCGCCTGAGGCTTTCCTTCAGTGGCTTTCCTTGTGTTTCGTTCCCC
>PVHP010010570.1:0-47280 GCA_004024765.1 Zapus hudsonius | reverse complement strand
GATAGTCTCCCCCACCACAGCTCTCACAATCTTTCCGCCCCCTCTTCCGCTCAGTTCCCTGAGTCGTGGTGGGTGAGTATTAAGGCTGCTTTAATGTTGTGCACTTAGGGGGCTTTGTGTTGAAAATTGTTGGTTTCTGTCCCCCTGGCTTATCCTGTGTTGATTGAATGGCTGTGGCTGTGGGTCCCTTGTTCATCCCATCATTCTCTGTGGGGCTCCATATGGATTCTCCATGGTATGACTGTGGTGGCTCATCTCTTGCAAGAATCTCTGCTATCGGCCTACAGTCTTTTGGTAGGGTTAGATGGGCCACAACTCTCTCATTGCATCCTGAAAAATACAAACACAATCTCCATCAGAGTGTGAGGTCAGTATAAGTTAACAAATATACACAATTCTGGATTACCTAGATTCTATTTTTAGTAGCCTCCCCGTCAATCGGTCCAATATTGCATCTTTTCTTGGGAGCCCAAGAGTATGGGATCCGGTGCATATCGCACTGATTCCCCAGTTCCAGTCACGGGCTTCCCCTCACTGAGTGGAATATTTGGCCGAATTTAAAAGCTGTTGATTGTCTCCCCCAGGCCCAGGCTCCTCCATTGCACTCCTTTTTTGGATCACTGTTCTCTCCCAGTTGAAGGTGTGGTCAGCCTACTCATGGCCGTAGTCTGTGTTTCATGCCAGTGATCTCTGTTTACTCCAGTGTCGTTAATCAGCTTCCCCTGGCAGCTTGTGCAGTGCCTTGTAGCAGCACTGCATTAACTACCATCTGGGGGCTGGATACCATTTCGGACCTTAAAGGGTCTCTTGATGCTGATCGATGGCATTCTGTGGTTTCTTCAGCAACAGGGTTTTGCCTCAGGCCTAGGGAGGTCATTCAAGAGCTTGACAGAATTCTGTCTTGTTTTTGGAACTCCATGGGTCACTTTGGGCAACAGCTCAGTGAGGGAAAGAACGGGTGGCTGGGACCAGGGGTTGTCAGACTGATAATTATTCATAGGGTTAGACTCTTTCCCCTACTACTCATGGCCCCTCTTGCCAGTCGACACCCACTACTTGCTCACTAGGTTACAGTATGCTCGTGAGGATTTTATGGTTTTGAACCTAATTTGGTTCAGCCTCATGCTTAAGCCATTCCCCTCCCCCCACCCCTTACCCCTCATTCATAACCTCTCACTTCTTTCTACTAGTTTGCATAAAGGAAATGGTTATCCTAGTTAAGGACCGCATATGAGGGAGAATATGCGGCGTTCAATTCTCTGTTCTTTTGAGTGTTCGCTTAGTAAGCTCTGCTCTAAGTCAGACCATTTTTTCCTAAATTTTGATATCTCATTTTTCCTTTCAGCTGAGTAAAATTCCATCGTGTAAATATACCACAGTTTTGCTGTCTACGTAACATTTTTAAAAAGACGTTTCCCACATAAAAATGTTCCAGTCTTCCTTTTCAGGTCTCAATTCTCTTTAAATAAATTCCACAAATTGTGATTTCTCCTCAAATAAACTCAATAATTCATAATTTGTCCTTCTTGCTTCCTCTTTATTATTCTTCATTAGTGATTAGGAAAGAACCCGAAACCTGGGATTTATAAATCTGGAGGATACCCCATGAACCCCAAAATTCCTGCATCACCAAGGATTGGGCACATGGCTATTGTTAGGGTGCTTGCCTAACATGCATGGAGCCCTGGGTTTGAGCCTCAACACCACATGAACTAGGCATGGTGGTGCACGCCTGGAATCCCAGCACTCTGGAGGTAGAGGTATGAGGATCAGAAGTTCAAAGTCATTATCGGCTACGTAGTGAGTTTTAAAAAACCAGCTTGAGACAGATATAAAAGGATTAAAGTCTCCAATGAAAAAATAGATCAATAAAATGGATCTAAAAATTAAAAAAATAAATACCTTGTACCAACTATATGTTGTGTATAAGAGAATCACTTCATATCTAAAGACTCCAATAAATCAGATCACAAGGAAAAGGATATGCCATGTAAATAGTAAGTAATCCTGTCACAAGCAATAGACCCTCTCTCAAAATAAGGCGGCGAACAATCAAGCAAGACATCTAACATCAGCCTGTAGCCTTGACATGACACATGTGAATACCCATACACACACATACACATACCACACACACAATATGTACAACATGCCAAACCTTTCAGGATTCAGAGAAATTGATGCTGAATCATAAATGCTTACATAAAATAAGAAAAAATTAACTCAACACAACAAAAACAGAAAACTCAAAGTGAGCAGAAAAAGAAACACTAGAGTGAAGGTAAATATAAACAAACAAAATGGAAAAAGAAAGAGACCAATGAAACCTTAGCTATGTTGACTAATGAAGAGAGAAGACTAAATGAGTGAGAGGAGGAATGGACACCAGCACCAATCCTGTTGTTTGAAAAGGTGTCCTAAACCAGGCGTGGTGGCTGGCACACGCCTTTAATCCAAGCACTTGGGAGGCAGAGGTAGGAGGATCACCATGAGTTCAAGGCCAGCCTGAGACTACATAGTGAATTCCAGGTCAGCCTGGACTAGAGCAAGACCCTACCTCGAAAAACCAAAAAAAAAAAAAAAGGTGTCCTAGAAGCACACAATCTGCTAAAGCACTTGAAACAGAAAATCAAACATACCAGTAACAAGAAATTAATTGATAATGATAAACCTCCCACCAAAGAAAATCTGTGAGCCAGATGGCTTCCCTCAAAAATTGTATCAAACTTTAAAAAGAATTAACATTACTCCTTGGGATCTCAAGAAAAGATGCACTATGGGAGCGATTGACGGGGAGGCTACTAAAAATAGAATCTGGGTAATCCAGAATTGTGTAATCGTAAAATTATACTGATCTCACTCTCCGATAGAGATTGTGTTTGTATTTTTCAGGATGCAGTGAGAGAGCTGTGGCCCATCTAACCCTACCAACCGACCGCAGACAGATAGCTGAGATCCTGGCAAAAGATGAGCCACCACAGTCATATGGTGGAGGCTCCATATGGAACCCCACAGAGAATGACGGGATGAACAAGGGACCCACAGCCACAGCCATTCAATCAACACAGGATAAGCCAGTGAGACAGAAACCAACGATTTTCGACACAAAAACCCCTAAAGTCACAACCTTAAAGCAGCCTTAATACTCACCCACCACGACTCAGGGAACTGAGCGGAAGACGGGGCGGAAAGATTGTGAGAGCTGTGGTGGGGGAGAATATCCAGAGGCATGGCACCCCTCAGTAACAACACACTTGGGCCAGGAGAACCGGGTTGAATACTAGGCTATCCATGGTCCCCTGCCCCAAGGACTGATCCAGACAGCCCATGGAGGAGGTTATCCAACTGACTGGGGATGGGGAGGGGGAGCATTGGGGAATTGGAGATAACTCATTGTTGGCCCACTAAATAATGTAACTCATTATGGATAATGAAAAAAATGCATTAAAAAAAGAATTAACATTACTCCTTTCCTGAAGAAGGCCAAAGATGAGAAAATATTCCCTAACTCACTGAGGCCAGCACTGCCCTTACATCAAAACCAAAGACTTCAGGGCTGGGAGCTAGCTCAGGTGGTAAAGTGCTTGCCTAGCAAGCGTGAAGTCCTGAGTTTGAAACCCAGTACAAAAGCGGAGGTTGGTACTGTGCACATCTGTGAGCCTAGCACTGACGGTGTGGAAACAAGTCCCAGGCCAGTAGGGACCCTGCCTTAAAAAAGGTGGTCAGTGCATGACAAACAATACCTGATCCTATATGCATATGTACCTACCTCCACACACAAACATGTAACACACATACACACACAATAAAAATAAAAACCAAAGACAGCAGAACTAAAATGATATATTATACTTTTGAAAACCTGAATACACACATTAAAAAGCCTAAGGAGAGCAAAACCCTACAAAAAAAAAAAACCCTAGTAAAGAGAATGCAACAGATGAAAAGGATTACAGACTGGGACCAAGTAAGATTGAGAACAGGAACTCAAGGTCGATTTAACATACAAAAGTCTACACTGTAATACAGCATCCTTACTCAAGGACAAAAAGCACATGAACATCTCATTACACAGATAAGGCACTTTAAAATGCAAACATTGGACTATGAAGATGGCTCAGTGGTTAAAGGTACTTGCTTGCAAAGCCCGACAGCTCAGGTTTAATTCTCCAGTTCCCATGTAAAACCAGATGCACAAAGTGGTGCATGCATTCAGAGTTCATCTGCAGTGGCAAGAGACCCTGGCACTCTCATTCTCCCTCTCAAATAAAAATAAACATCCTTACATGATAGCATAAAACAAGCCAGACAAAAAATAACAACAAAAAACTATTCAATAAACTAGAAAAAGAACTTCCCCAACATGATAAGAGACATGAGAAACCTGCATTAGAACAAACATTACCCACCCAGACAAGTAATTCACTTGGAAGAAAGAAAAAGAGAGAGAGAAGGAAGGAAGGAAAGAAGGAAGGAAGGTAGGAAGGAAGGAAGGAAGGAAGGAAGGAAGGAAGGAAGGAAGGAAGGAAGGAAGGAAGGAAGGAAGAAAAGGCGGCTGGAGATATGGCTCAGCGGTTGAGTTGCTTGTCTCCAGAGCCTAACTACCTGATTCCCCAATGCCCACGTAAAGTCAGATGCATAAAGTGGCACATGCATCTGGAGTTCATTTGGAGTGGCTGGTGGCCCTGCTGTGTGTGCCCATTCTCGTTTTCTCTCTCTCTCCTCTCTCTCTCTCTCTCTCTCTCTCTCTCTCTCTCTCTCTCTCTCTGTGTATCTCTTTGCTTGCAAGTAAGTAAAATTTATAAAACAGAAATATAAACATACACATTAAGATGAAAAATAAAACAATGGTAAATAATATACAATGCCAACATTAATCAAAGGAATGATGGAATGGTTATATCAATATCAGTTAAAGTAGCCTTCAGAATGAAGAGAACGAAACAGTAACATCATAAAATCATAAGAGTCAATCTGCAAAGGCAAGGCAGTCATACTTGTATGTGTTCAAAAAACAGAACTAGAAATTAAGTGAAGCAGAAACTGATGGAAATGAGAGAAATAGGTGAATACAATTTTAAATAGTGATATAAATATTCCACTCTCAACAACTGATAGACTTAGGCAGAAGACCAGCAAGAAAAAGCTCAACACCATGAATCAACAGAATCTGACATTTATTGAACATTCCACCCCAAACAGAATTTACAGTCTTTACAAGTACTCATGGAATGCTTACGAAGACAGACTGTAACCTATATCACAGCTCAACTCTCAACTGTTTCAAATAATTAAAATCATAGTGTGTTCTCTAACCAAAATGCAATCAAACCAAATAAAATAGATGGAAAAATCTCCAAACACATGTAAAATAAACAACAGATTTCTAAATAAGTCATAGGTCTCAAAGGAAATACAAATACATATTGAACTGAAGAAAATGGGGGGGGGGTGCAACCGCAGCGGTGCTGAAAGGGAACTACACTACTTAATGCTCTTATGGGGTGGACTGGATCTGGGGTAGAGCTTGCTCACTCAAAAAGAGTCAATTCTGAATCAACAATCAGAATTCCTTTCTCAAGAAACTAGATAAAAAGAGGTAAGTAAACCGAAGGCAAACCAGAGAAAGGAAAATACAGAGAACAAATATTAATAACATTATACACACAAAAACATAGGAAACTTCACAAATCTGGCTCTCTGAAATAGCACTCAAACTGACATATATCTATCTAACAAGGTTAACAAACAAAATTAGATCACACAAATTACTGATATCAAAAAATAAAATAGGTACTATCACAAAAGATCCCAAAAACATATAAAAGATAGTAAGGTAATATTATAAAAAATTAGACATAAATTTGAAACTTTGATATAGTGAACAATTCCTTAAAAAGTACAAACTAACACAAGTAATCCAACATGATTAATCCAACACGATTAATTAATATAAATCCTACCCCCCCCCAAAAAAAAAGAAATCTGCAGGGCCTAATGCTTTTTCCAGAAAACTCTAACAAACCTTTAAAGAAGAATTAACACCAATTTTATACAATCTCTTCTAAAAAACAGAAAAGGAGAGATAATTTTCAGTTTGTTTTATAAAGCCACTAGTATGCTGCTATAAAAATAAGATGAGGGGTTGGGAAGATGGCTCAGCAGTTAAAGGTGCTTGCTTGCAAAGCCTGTTGTTGTCCCTGGTTCTATTCCCTAGTACCCATGTAAAGCCAGATCCACAATGTGGTGGTGCATATGTCTGGAGCTTGCTTCCAACAGCAAGAGTTCCTCAAGAACCCATACACACACTCTTTCACAAATAAATAATTAAAAAAAAAATAAGATGAAGCCTGGCATGGTGGCCTACACCTTTATCCCAGCACTTAGGAGGCCGAGGTAAAAGGATTACTGTGTGTTCTAGGCCAGCCTGGTATGACTACAGAGTAAGTTCCAGATCAGCCTAGGCTAGAGTGAGACCCTACCTTGAAAAAAAAAAAATGTCAGAACAAAAGAGAAAAACCAGGGCTGGAGAAATGGCTTAGTGGTTAAGGCATTTGACTGCAAAAAGTAGAAGGACCAGAGTTCGATTCCCTAGTACCCATGTAAAGTCAGATACACAAGGTGGCGCATGTGTCTGGACTTCATTTGCAATGGCTGGAACCCTGGTGTACCCATTCTCTATCTGCCTCTTTCTCTTACACTGTCTCAAATAAAATAGTTTTTAAAAAAGAGGGAAACCACAGATTAGTATCTTTCATGAAAATAGAGAAGAGTTTTAAGAAAATATTAGAAAATGTAATTCAGCAATACATAAAAAATGATAAACACAACCAACTATTTTGTTAATTTCAAGGATACAAGATGCATACAGTATTAAAAAGTTGCTGGGCATGGTGGCTCACACCTTTAATCCCAGCACTTGGAAGCAGAGGTAGGAGGATTGCTGAGATGACATAGTGAATTCCAGGTCAGCCTGGGCTAGAGATCCTACTTCGAAAAACAAAAAGTATTCCAGGGCTAGAGAAATAGCTCAGCAGTTAAGGTGCTTGACTGCAAAGCCTAAGGACCTGAGTTCGATTCCCCAGTACCCACGTAAAGCCAGATGCAGTATTGGTGCGTGCATCTGGAGTTCGTTTGCAGCGGCTAGAGGCCCTGATGTGCCCATTCTCTGTCTCTCTCTGCTTTCAAACAAATAAAATATATTTTTTAAAAAAGTAATCCGATACAATTCACTATATAAACAGCCTAATCTCAGTACTTGGGAGGTAGAGGCAGAAGGATCTGAAACTCAAGACCAATTTAGATTACATATACTGGAAGTGCTATGACTTCATAGGGGTAAAACTAGAGAGATTTCTGTGATGATGCAATAATTCTGTGTCAATTTTAGTGATAGTTAAAAGAATCTACACGTGAAAAAAACAACACAGAACCACACATACAAATTGAATCAATTGCAGCTTGCTGCTTCTGATACTGTACTACAGTTATATAAGATGAAACCACTGTGAGCAACTGAATAACAGGTACACTAGATTTTTCTGCACTTTAAATTGTTCTCTGGATCTGTAATTATATCCACACCCGAAGTAAAAAAGTGATGTAGGACAGGAGCCAATGTGAAAATGTTGAATTATCTAATGATTTTAGAGCAGTTATTAAAATGCTCTCCAAAAATAAAAATTTGTAAGGAATAGAAAGACAATCTGGGCAATAGCCACATGGAAAATTTTAAGTGAAAAAAAAAATAACTAAAACACAAAGCCCATACTTCATCAGCTAAATAAATACATGGAAATATATATATTTACCAGTAAAAAATTATTCAGTCTTAAAGAAAAAAAGAAAATTTTAATAAATCAAGGCCCATGGGGGAACATTTGCATTCTAAGATTCTCAGAAAGAAAATGAATGGTACAGGAAAAATATTTGAAGAAATCAAGGTTAAATTTTTCTTCCCACATTTGCTGAAAAACAAATCTACTGACTAAAGAAGCACAGCAAACCCTGACAGAATAAAACCAAAGAAATATACATTACATACATACAAAAACATTATTACTGTTGAACTAAAAACACAAATATCTTGAAGCTGAAGAGATGGTTCAGTGGGTAAGGCACTAGCTTGCAAAGCCTAACAAACCAAGTTTGATTCCCCAGTAACCACATAAAGCTAGATGCACAAAGTAGTACATGTATCTGGAGTTTGTTTGCAGTGTAGCCAGAGGCCCTGGCACACCCATATTCATTCTCTCTCCCCCTCTTCCCTTTTTCCCTTCTCCCCCCACCCAATGTGGTAGCACATGCCTTTAATTCCATCACTTGGGAGACAGAAATAGAAGGATCACTGTGAGTTCAAGGCCAGCCATAGACAACTACTTTTAAGACTTTTAAGTGTGTTTTAAGTCATGAGAGTCTCTACTCGTTCACAAATCAAGGTCATGCTATGTGAGAACACAGCTGTCCTTCCTTCTGCAGGTTGCTCAAAGTATCATTTTATCTTGGAAGTGGAGCCTACACAGACCCTCATCAGGCAACTGAACCTGCTGGTACCTTGACCTGGCATATTCCCAGCAACCAATCAGGCCTATGAGAAAATAAATGTCTATTCTTCATACAGTATTCAATATCATTTATAGCAGCACAAACTGACAGGATTTTTTAATAGTTCTCATTATAGATTAATATAACTAATTTTTTTTGAAGTAGTGTGTTACTCTAGCTCAGGCTAGCCTTGAACTCACAGCAATCCTCCTACTCCAGTATCTCCAGTGCTGGGATTAAAGGTGTGCACCACCATGACAGCTATAATTAACATTTCTAATAAAACTTTTTGGGAGCTAGAGACATAGCTCAATGACAAAGCACTTGTTACACATGCATGAGGCCCTAAATATTTTCTGTACACCACACACACACAAACTAAATAAATGACAATACATTTTCTTTCATTGTTCCTCATGTTTTTACAAAATCTCTCCCTCCCACCTCCCTCTGTTTCTCCTTCCTCCCCCCCCCCCCAAGTAGTCTCATTCCAGCCCAGGCTGACCTGGAATTCATGTAGTCTCAGGGTAGCCTTGAACCATGGCAATCCTCCTACCTCTACTTCCCAAGTGCTGGGATTAAAGGCCTGTGTCACCACTCCCAGCCTCTTTATATTTATCTCATTTTGTTTATTTCGATTTATTTTATTTTTACTGAAGGCTGAACACCAGGGGTTCTGAACTATAAATCCCCAGCACTACTAATCTCTTTCCTTAGTCTCCAGCTTTATAGCAGACAGAAGGACTCTTATATATACTGTTGCATGCAACCTGTTGCAATATATTGTCTTGGTTGAAGCATAAAAATCCAACTTCACATATATAAATAGCTGGAAAATGGAAGAGTATTTTAATTATGGAACTTCTTTACTCCCATGACACGTGATTTTTTTTACATGTATGTGCATGTGAAGGCCAGAGGTTACCTGACATCAGGTGCCTTTCTCCATCACCCTCCCCCATTTACTGAGGCAGGGTCTCTCAGTTGAACTCAAGAGCTCACTGATTGAGCTAGTCTAGCTAGGAAGCTTGCTGTGGGGTTCCCCTATCTCCCTCCACCTTCTAAGGACTGGGATTAAGGGGGACCACCATGCCAACCTGAAACTCACTGATTTGGGTTGATCTGCTAGCCAGCGAGCCCCAGGGGTCCCCCTGGCTCTGCCTCCCTAGCAGTTGGTTCACAAATCCCACTGCATGTGGCTTTTACATGGGGGCTAAAGACTCAAACTCAGGTTCTCATGCCTGCATGACAAATACTACCCATTCTCCCTAGCCTCACTAACCTTCCTAAAGTCACTCGATATCTTATTTCGCCCAAACTTGGTAAAATGTTACTACTGCCCACTGTTGAAGAGCAGCATGATAGTGTCATTAATCACCACCACCATAACTACTCATCATTATTCAGAACACCACGCTTAGACTGCCTACCAATGCTCACTTTCCAGACATGACAAATCCAACAGACACGTTCTACTAGGCAGCTATTGTGTATGTATGTGTATACACGTCTGTATTATACATGCTTATGTAGAAAAGTCTATTGGCCTTGCTTAGGATAAACTGGAGGACTGGCAATGCCAGTATTCATTCATCACAGGAAACCTCGAGCATCAAGAATTTGAATTTGGAGGAGCACAGACAGACATAGTGGCTCTACAGCAAAACCTTAGTGAATGTAGGATATAGCTTCACCTAACATCGTCCACTGCAAGGAAATCCTCACTTGGTAACAGGATTCCTCGCAGAGAGTCAAAGGCTAGAGGGCAGGTTTCTCAAACCCACAGTCTAGAAGCCAAGTGCTGCAGGCAGCAGAATTACCCAGCATGGATTAGGATTCTCTGCAACCATCCACATTCCAGTCTGCTTGTTCTTACATCCACCTCCCAGGAATGGCAGCCGGAAGCAAATCACTTAGAACACAGGACACTGATTGAGTAGTTGAGTGTCTCAGCACATTCCATCCAATTCAGTCTGAAATTTCTACAATGAACAATCCTCAGGGCACCAGAATCCATGTCCACAAAGGTCAGAACCACCTGAAACCTTTCTCCTTGGTTTATCTGAAGAACAGATAATTTATAATGAAGCTCAGCCCCTTAAGTTTAGAGTCCAGCCTCCCTCGAGGGAAAGGACTTTTCATCAAACACAGAGCAGCAAGGGCAATCAAGCCTCCCTGCAGAGGCACTTCTGCAGTCAATGGACTGGAAGCAGCAGACATAGTCACACTCCAGGAACATAGGGTTTTCAAGGTAATTTAGGCAGACAACACTGAACTGCTACTGGTTTCTCTAAAAATGCTCAGATATGGCCACGGTCTCTCCTCCACCAGCTTATCTCCTGGTCTTTCCAGATGCTCCACAAACAGCTCGGTCCTCAGTAGGCAGTTATTTTAACTTTGTAATACACTGAGGATTCAGTGAAAGATCTCACTTTATTTCTTACCTGGTCAAGCTCTTGACTAACATAAAATACCAAAGGACTTACCTTCCCCTTCCAACCTTGTCCATAAATATTTGTCAATTTTTTTTCCTCAAGAATTCACATCTTGCCGGGCGTGGTGGTACATACACTCCGGGAAGGCAGAGGTAGGAGGATTACTGTGAGTTCGAGGCCTCCCTGAGACTACATAGTGAATTCCAGGTCAACTTGAGCTAGAGAGAGACCCTACCTTGAAAACCAAAAACAAATAAATAAATTTTAAAAATTCACATCCTATTCTTCAGCAATACCTCACTTTCCATTTGATTTATATATTCTTCATTTAGTGCATTCTGTACAGTATGGTCTCCCCCAGATGCTATGGAAACACTTATCTTTGTGGCACATTAACTTTGATGTTCTTCCCACTAAACATCACTAAACACACTAAACATCACACTAATCATCAGGCCTGTCACTTCCTAGCTATATGCTGTCAGGGATTCATTTAGCTTTCTAAAAGTGGCAATAGGGGACTAGGGAGATGACTCAGTAGGATAAAGCACTAACCACTCAAGCCTGAGTACCCAAGTTCAGATGCCCAGACCCCATGTAAATCCAGAAGCTATAGCAGGCTTCCATAATCTGAACCTGGTAAACACAGCAATAAATATGAACAAGAAAAAGACCCTGCCTGAAACAAGGTGAAGGCAATGACCAACACCTCACAGTAGTCTTCTGACCTCCACACAAAGCCTGTGCTCACACTCATGAACATGCACACACATACACACATCCCAAAATAAATGATTAAATACACCTCATTTTTAAAAAACACACAAAGTGGAAATATCTGCTTTACCCAAACCATTAAACTATTGTAAATACACAACAAAATAAAATATGTGCCAAGTCATATACTGTGTGTGTGTGTGTGTGTGTGTGTGTGTGTGTGTGTGTGTGTAGCATATATGGTGTATGTGTGTGCAGATGTGCCCCATGGGCAAACGTGGAGAATTCTAGAAGGAGACTCTGGGTGCACTCCTCAGTGCTAAAGCTGAAGCAAGCTCATTAATACTATTCTTTGACTGTGACTCGCTCCCATAGCACATGATCCGAATTGACCAGATCAGTTAAAAACTCCATTTGAAGGTTAGAAGAAAAGAACATTACGTTTTCACAGTATGTAACCTAAGCAGGTAGTGTTAGAAGCTCATGGCAATCATCTTGCAACAACAAGTGGAGTTGTCTACCAGGGATGGGTAGAACAAAGAAGCATATCTGGAAAACCAGCTGCCAGTCACACCATCTGAGCTCTGAATCAAGGCATTACTGAAGTTACAATCTACCTGTGAGTTAATTGTACAGAAAGAGGCAATATGTTCATCATTTAAGCTGTGAACTGAGTTTTCAATCTTTAACAATAGATTCCTAATTAGTACAAGTGAAGTCTTTATAATATGTCCTTAGCCCTTAAAGTCACTAAATTCAGTGGTTACTCTTGAGCTCCTATAAAAATAAAGAGAAAGGAAAGCACAGAGCTGAACACAACCATTATAAAATACGCCCATTGTTTTTACTCAGATAATTATAATTTGTGAAATAACAGATACTTAATTAAAAACTATAAAAGCTATATGAGGTTAATAACTTTTTCCTTCTACTCCAAAAACACTGTAATGCCATGGGGGACACATCCAAGTGCCTGAATGGCAGGATAAACTTCCACAGGAGCCCTGACAGATGAATTAAGAGGCACAGTGGAGACAGGGACCAAGAGCCAGCCACTTAATATCAGGTCACACACTGATTTTGTGAGGCTTCAAAGATGGCTATGAAAAATGTCAAAAGCTTATCTCATGTAATTCTAATCATCAACCATGCATTATTAACTATTTCATAAGTTAAGTTCAAATTAATCATCACTTTTAAAGTTCAACTGAATCATCACTTTTAATTAAGACAATTTTCCATGCTTTCATAAATTTTTTGTGTGGACATAAATTCAAATTAGGTTCCCAAACTAACTTTACTACTTTCCTAGTTGCTATAAAAAAATGCCAGACAAGAGCAACTTGAGGGCAGGTTTATCTAGGCTCCCAGTTCAAGTCTGCAGTCCATCATGTCCAGGAAGGCAAGGTAGCATGAGGATGAAGCCACTGGTTATATTATATTGTACTGTATTATATTAATTATATTATTATATTCACAGTCAGAAAGTAGGCAACAATGAACACTGGTGTTCAGCTACCCTTCTCCTTTCTATATATCCAGGAATTCCAGTCCATGGAATGGTATGGCCACAGCTGGAGTGGCTCTTCCAACCTCAATTAACCTAATCTAAAAAACTCCTCACAAATATGCCAAGAGATTTGTTTCCATGATGATTCTAACACCTGCCAATTGGACAACCATCTACCATCACATTAATTCAGAAGGAGAAAGAAAGGAGGGGTGTAGAGAGATAATCATTTATAACAACCAACAGTTATTACTAGAACACTAATGTCCACAAAATTCAATTTAGACCTTAGGGAGTTCTCAACAGAAGTTAAGATTGCCACACAAGACAGACCCATACAACTGAGTGGAAGAGGGGGCAGAAAGATTGTAAGAGCCATGGTGGGGGAGACATTGCCAGAGACATTGCCTCCCTCAGCAACAATACACAAAGGAAAAAACTGGCTACCTCTCATACAATCCATAACCCCCTACCCCGTGGTCTGGTTCAGCAAGCCCACAGAGGAGGGCCCCCAGCAGGCTGGGGACAGGGAGGAGGGAAACAGGGGTACCATCACAAGACTTGTTCATACAATGTATCTAATTATTGATAATAAATGTTTTAAAAAGACCCATACAAATAAGAACATATGTTATAAACTACATGGAATATATTATAAAAACCACAGGAGTTCAAAAAAAGTATAGCATATGGACAATAAAGATAAAAAAAGTGTAGCACACTTGTGACATATGTTAAAGCTGTAAAGATGAAAAAACTGGAAAGCAAGGCATGGGAGTGAACTCAAGAGGAGAGAAAGGTAGACCACAAAAAAATTATCTGAGCAAAAATAAGAAAGAACAGATGAAGTTCTATAGAAAGCAAGACAGTCCACCTGAATAGTTTATTTGGGGAAATTGTAAAATTCAAACTAAGTAAATAGGCAAGCAGAGACCACATGACAAAAAGTGCCAAGGTTAAGAAAGAAATTTATTGTGTTAATTATATTGCAAACGACTGGGTGATCCCACTAATCCAAGACTTGAAAATTTGGATTTCAGAGGGACAACAGTCAGAGGAAGCAAAGATCAGATTCAAAAATACTAAAGTGTCCTATTCTATTTTCTACTTTCTTTCCAAGTTTCATAGTTCATATTTTTATCTATAATGAAACTTTCAACAGTCTATATTATGAGGGTAAAGCCAGTAGAAAAGTTACTACTAACACCCATCAATGTATGTAAACTCAACCCACAAGTAAATCACTTAATACAATTAAATCTATGTAAGCATTACCATGATCCTCATTTTGTACATGTGTGTATATATGTGTATGTGTATATGTAATTTATATATTTATATTTTCAGGCTCAAGAAAGTTAGAAAATTTGCCCAAGATCACACAAAAGAAATGAAAAGCTGACTTGTGGAATGGGGAGGTAGAAAAGTTTTTTCCCCAAGGACAAACTGTGAAGCTATATAGTGATGGTGATCATCACAGGAACAGTTACTAAATGCAAGGAACTATGCAAAACCCTCCACATGTATTAATATTCCTAACAGCCCTAAGACAATTATACCTAATCTTGTTTGCAGATGATTTGTTTGAACCTTAAAACTCTTAAGAACTTTGCCCATATCAAAATGCATCTTCCTACTTAAGCCCTATCATACCTTTTCTTAGAGACACTCTCTTAAGTTACCCTTTTCTCTGGTCCCTTCAGGCCTAGAGGTAGCAGCAGTTATCCTCACCATTGCTCTTAGTCCAGGGGTACTGAACCATTACTGCCTAAAGGTTTACTCCTTTGTAAATAGTTCTCTTTTTAGACTTCCCTCAAAATACCCAGTTTGGCTGTGCCAAGTCTGTAAAGGTAAGGCTCCAAAATACTTTTCTCTACCAAGCAGCAATTAAAACCTGAAACATTCATCCTGCATGTCATTAACTGTATTTCAAGGTAAACAAACAGCCCAGATGGTGTGTTAAAGTTCCTCCCAAAACTATTAGTTAATAAATGTTAAAGAGGTGCTGGGGAGATGGTTCCTTGGTTAAAGGTGCTTGCTTGTACAGTCTGCTCACCTGGGCTCACTTCCCCAACACCCACTTAAAGCTGAAAGCAAAGTGGCACGTGAGTCTGGGATCCAAACAGGCCTATGACAATGGTAGGAAAGCAAGGACACTAAAGTTTGTGGGCCAGCTAGCCTGGCAGCTCATTTGTAGCAGCAAGAGACCCTGTCTTAAAGAAGAGGGGGCAAAGACCCCTTGAAGCTGTCCTCTGCCCTCCACACGTGTGCCATGGCATATGTGCATACACGCACACACACACAATAAGAATGCAAATAAATGTGAAAATAATAAAATTATAAAATCATTATTTTGTTATCCCTAATAACATTCAGCTAAAAACCACCAAAGGATGACATCATTAGCTAGAAGGGTCAAACAACAATTACTATAGGCTGCTCTCACCTGAACACAATAGTCAACCACATCACAAGGGATGGACCAACTAGATATTATATACTTCTTTTAGTTTTGGTTTTGTTTTGCTTTCAAAGCAGTCTCATTCTAACCCAGGTTGACCTGGGACTTACTCTGTAAGCCTCAGGCTGGCCTTGAACTCACCATGATCCTACCTCAGCCTACAGAGTGCTGAGATTAAAAGCACATATCACAACGCGTGGCCAGTCATATATTTCTTAATGTGATACAAAAGAGACAAGCAACACGTGGACCATGGAGTTAGTACAGATCCCAATCTTAACCAAGCAACTATATAAGATTTTTAATAACCATTTTAGACCTATTTTAGTGAAATGTGAATATAAACTGGAAATTAATACCAAGGGCTTTTAAATTTTGTTAGATATAATAATCACTGTAATTACTTTAAAGAGGTTTATTAAAGTATGTTAAGGATGAAACAATAATATCTGAAATTTGACATTCTAGTAAGAAAGAGTGAATGATGGATGAGTTCAGTGTGACAAAATTTTGAGAAGTACAGCCTCTAGGTAAAAGAGGTCCAGTATCACACTTACACCTACTGTGTTTGAAAACTTTCATTATGAAGTCACTAAAGCAAACAAAAATGTCTGTTTTCTTCCACTGTGACTACAGTTTTCAAGCTTGAGTGTAACTAAAAATCCAACATCTCATGCAGGACTCATCCCAAAAAATTCTGATTTTGTTTGTCTGGGCATGAATCCATATTCCATTTTTTAAAAAGTTCAAGCGACTCTCATACAGACAAGCAACAGACTCATATCTGAAAATTATATATTAGACAGCATTACCACAAGTCTTTAAATACATCTCAAACCTTAAAGGAAAAGCATGTTCATCTCTCTTCCCTACCCTTCAAGCTTCACCACACCCCAATCTTAGTATAAGAGCCATTTAGTTAATCCTTTTCCTGAGATTATGAGTTCCATGAACGAAGGACCATGTTTGTTTTCTCTCACCATGGTGTCCCCACTGTCTTATCAGAGTGCATACACAGCATGCAATATACACCAAATAAACATTTGTTAAAGAAATAACAAAGAAGTTAACCTACTGTTTCAAAATTAGTTCCAGACAACAATCTAAGAAAATTTTCGACTTCTTGCCAAAAGTTGGTACAGGAAGTATTAGCACAAGTTAACCAAACTTTCCAAATACAACACAAGAGATAACCCACCTCTCCTCTAAAACATCAGACATTAGACATTATTTGAATACCTAGCTTCCTACTAATTAGGAACAAAAATAAAAATGTATTGTATATTTCACAATCCCAAACAGGAAGGGCAAGTGTATTAGAAAAATAAACTACTTGCAGCTATTTTATTTACTTATTTTGGTTTCTTGTAACAATCTTAAGTAGCTTGAACTTGCTATGCAGCTGAAAATGATCATGGACTCCTAATTCTCCTGCCTCTCCTCCCCAAATTCAGGGACTACAGTTGTGTGCCGCCATGCCCAGATCACAAATATATTTTAATGAATATACAAAATGAGTACCTTAACGACCACTTTTTTCTGTTCAAATAGTACAAACTCTTACAGTTACAAAAATAAGCCACAAAATTCAAAAACAAGTGCCAAATATAACAATTAAACTTCATTTAGGAACTAGTTCCAAAATCAGCATGGCCACAAATAGTTCTATTCTTGTATTTCTATCCCAACATCATTTAACTTTCAAATTTTTATTTCTTAAGTAGTAAACCAATGACATTTATTTGTTTGTTTTTTAAGGCAAGGTCTCACTCTAACCCAGATTGACCTGGAATTCACTCTGTAGCCCAGGCTGGCCTCAAACTCACTCAGTGGGCCAAACTGGCATTGAACTCATGGTAATCCTCCTACTTCAGCCTGGAACCAAAACCTTTAAAGGGTTCTTAAAATATAAAAAAGACTCCAAAGTTTTAGAGATACAAAGGTCATAAAGAACTATGTGATCCAAATCTTCATTCTACAAATGGAGAAAATGAAAAAAAATTGGTCAGAGAGTTAATAGCAAAACAAGGCTACGAGAATTCTTTGAAGCTGGGCATGGTGACTCACTCTTATAATCTCAGCACTTGAGAGGAAGGAAGGGGGGGTGGATAATGGCTCAGTGGTTAAGGCGCTTGCCTACAAAACCTAACAACCCTGGTTCAATCCCTAGCACCCATGTAAAGCCACATGCAAAAAGTACCACATGCATCTGGAGTTTGGTTGCAGCAGCTAGAGGCCCTGGAGTGCCCATTCTCTCTTCATTCCCTCTCCTTGCAAATAAATAAAAATATAAAGAGAATGCTTTGAATTTTCAGCCCAAGGTTCTTTTTTATTACATTATGTTAGGAACATGTTTTATAAAATAGCAACTTCCTAGGCTAGAGAGTAAAGTATAACCTGAGCTCAAGTCCCCAGCACCCACATAAAATGTCAGGCATCGTTCCATGAACCCATAATCCCAAAACTTAAGAGGCAGAGAGAGGATGTCCCAAGGCTTGTTGGCTAGTTTATCTAGCCGAATCAATAAGTTCCAGGCACAATGACAGACCCTGTCTCAAAAATATGATGAAAAAGCCGGGCGTGGTGGCACACGCCTTTAATCCCAGCACTCGGGAGGCAGAGGTAGGAGGATTGCTGTGAGTTCAAGGCCACCCTGGGACTACTTAGTGAATTCCAGGTCAGCCTGGGCTAGAGTGAGACCGTACCTCGAAAAACCAAAAAAAAAAAAAAAGATGAAAAGTCGGGCATGGTGGCGCATGCCTTTCATCCTAACACTCGGGAGGCAGAGGTGGGAGGACTGTCGTGAGTTCAAGGCCACCCTGAGACTATATAGTGAATTCCAGGTCAGCCTGGACTAGACAGAGACCCTACCTTGAAAAACCAAAATATATATATGTGTGTGTGTGTGTGTGTGTGTGTGTGTGTGTGTGTATATGATAAAAAGAAACAGAAGACAGCCAACATTACAAATGACCCACAAGTGCATACGTACCCCGACACACATGTTCACACATACAAATATGCATACACACTATGCATACACAAAAATAACTATTTCCCCTTGTGAAAATTGTACTCTGTTCATCTTACACATAAATGTGTATGTTGTCCAACAGCAAGATGTGAACTTCAACTACATGAATGTTTCTTGTTTTGTGAGGAATGGAATAATAAAGCGGATTATCTTCAGCAACAGAACTCCATATGAATATTTTTAGATATGCAAGTTTTCTGTCATTCATAAGAATCCATACCTCTTACTATGCATAAATTAAAATGTATAATCATGAGATAAAACTAAACAGTGAAGTTATACAAAGTCTAATCCAAAACAGAATTTCAATTTTGTATGTAGTTCTTCTGAATTAAAAACATTTCTGACTCAAGACATTAATGAATGGCCCAATTCAACCCCCAGCTGTTAGTCTGAGCCATCTCTCTATACACCCACAGGGTGTTTATAATGCAAGAGGTCCTATTTATAGTTTATAAAAGAGACACATAGAAAGAAAACAAGATAACTAAATCTTAACAAATTAGCTCCCAATTGCCTTTCGTATCAACCTAAACCCTACGCAAAATGTAGGCATGCTAAAAATCCTGACTGAGGGCTGGAGAGATGGCTCAGTGGTTAAGGAACTTGCCTGAAAAGCTTAACGACCTGGGTTCAGTTCCCTAGTGCCCACGTAAAGTCGGATGCACAAAGTGGTGCATGCATCTAGAGTTCGTTTGCAGTGGCTCGAGGCCCTGGTGTGTCCATTCTGTCTGTCTGTCTCTCTTTTCTCTCTGTTTGCAAATAAATAAATAAATATATTTTTTAATCCTGACTGAAGAGTTAGGGATATAGGACAGTGGTAAAGCATTTGCCATGAATGTGGAAGGCCCTAGGTTCAATCCTCAGCACTGCTAAATAAATCATGACTAAGTGAACAGTCCTAAAAACCCCTCCACTAATTGATTCCATCTTAAGTGTCTTTGCGTGCCTCAATAAATCACAACTGGATCACAATGTGTCACAATGAGGTGTCAGGTAAATAACTGCACCACAGAGGACAAAATACTAGTGATACTACAAATATGACAATACTGGCTACCAATGAGCAAGTGCTTACTGTACACCATACGCCATGATAGTTGCTTTGCTCATATTATTGAATTCTTACAACAGTCTAGTACTATAACTCCTCTCAGTTTCTTGAAGCTAAAACAAACTTCAGGAAACAAGCCTCACAGGTTAAAATAACTCATATGAAATCCTATATGACATATGATAATGCCTAGATTTAGACCTTACATAAGCATTTACTAAATAAATAAACCAGAGACTAGTTTGTTTTTTAAAAATGTTTGTAAAAACATACTATATCAAAATACTCTCATCTAAACTGAATGTGCTTGAGCCCAGGAGTTCTTGGCCTTAGCATCACAATGAGATTCTATCTCACAATATTAAAAAAAAAAAAAAATGAGGCTAGAGAGATTGCTCAGTGGTTAAAGGTGCTTGCTGTAAAGCCTGACCACCCTGGTTAGATTACCCAGGAACCATGTTAAAGCAAGATGCACAAAAAATGGCACGTGTCTGGAGTTAGTTTACCGTGGCAGGAGACCCTGGTGTGTACCCATACACTCCCCCTCTCAAATAAGTAGAAATGTTTTTAAAACTTTTTTGATTAAAAAGGTTCAGGAAAAATGTCTGAACCAACCAGATGTCCAACTAGTCATGGTAAAACACATTACCTTGCAAATATTGAACATTATTAAGCATATGGCTCTATAGCTCTGAGGTCCAATGATTTATTCCACCATCAGCAGTTTAATCCAAAACGTGATTAATACAACTGGCAGGACATAGAAAAAAAGGGATTATGCAGGAATTATCTACATTGTGACAGGCTACCCAAAACCTTTTATAGTAACTTAAATAAGTGGGGTAGTATTGCAAAAAATAAAATAAAATAAAATTCACACACAAAAAAAAAATCCAGTTTAGTGAGAGATAGTAATGATATTAAGGACAAAACAGTTATGTTTACATGGGAAAAAAGAACCTTTATTTTGGAATATGAGTGATTATATGACATCCAGATAGAGATGACTAGAAGGCAGTCAGTCAGTTAAGATTTAAAACAAGATAAAAGAATAAAAATAAAGGCTTGAATATCTGGACACTACAATTACATAGCACTACATAATTGAAGACTGGATCCATTATAATCCCAAAACCTAGGCAGAGATAAATAAGTATGCAAGGAAAAGAGAGGAAAGCCCCAGGTCAAGGAAGCTCAGGAGAAGAGGATCTCAAGGATGAAAAACAAAGACCAGCACCCAGATCTTCACCTCCATGCGCCTGCCTGCTACATCCTGAAAAACTGAGAAACAGTAGTGACAAACATGAACCAAGGGACAGCACTTATGGCTGCCTTTGCTCATCCAGCACAGATACACTCCAATCAGTTACAGGAAAAGTGAAAAGAAAGTCCTGGTCTTTAAGAAAAGATTGGACAACCACTTATCAGGGCTCTTCTAGCTATATTAACATTCAGCATTACTGTGCCAATCAAAAAAAAAAAATTAAAACAAACACGCATAGTGTTTAGGTTTAAGAAGATAATTGTCAGCAAACTACTCAGAAACAAAACGGTTTGAGAACTCCCACTACTGAAGAGTGGATCTAGAATTTAAAAATAATTATGACTATGGTTTTAAAATTTAAATTTTTAGAACTCCAATTTTGCACATTGACACATAATACATACATGATAAATACCAGTTAAATAAATAAAGGTCACAATAATCTTAAAAGACAGTCAACCAAGGTGAAAGAACTATTACACTTCCAATAAATATAAAAGAGGTCCATAAGTCCAGATAGTGTAAGAACTCACTGAACAAAACGAAGCGACCCATCAAGTGCAGACTGGTGAGTGAATGAATGCTCAAGTAAATACAAAATACTATACAAAGAAAATTCATGCAAGGCACTGAAAAACTGGAAAGATGATTTTTATCTCCAAAGGAAATTTCTCTCTTAACTAAGTGTGGTAGCATATGCCATTGATCCCAGCACTCAGGAGGCAGAGATTAGAAGGATTAGACCAGCCTGAGACTACAGAGTTGAGTTCCAGGTCAGACATGATTGTATTTTCACCATTCTCCCTGTAATCCAGGCTCAACATTTTTAGAGTCATCTGACTCTTCCTTCTGAACCTTGTCAATCAAATTCCTTCCTCATTTTCATGTCCCAGTTTTGGGCTTCAGTCATTTCTGGTCTACTATGGAAATTTAAAAATGTATCCAATCTCACCTTATCCCCAATCTTTTCCTAATCTGCCTTGTACATAACCATGAGACTCAGCTGTTCATTCATCCTATGACAGTTTTAAACTCCTTAAGCCTAACATTCAAATCCTCCACATCTAACTTCAGTCTAGAGAGCCTTTCGACTTCATCTTCAGTTTCTCTGAACAGGTCATAGGCAGTCATGCATGTATCCACCTTCTATTTACGTTATCCTCTAATCAGAAAGCATTTGATGGCTGCCACTCACAACTCACAACCAGTTTTTCCCTTCAATTTCCATGACATATATAGAGGTAGGTATGCAGGTAGATACATAGAAGACAGATACCTAAGCAGATAATACACACTAATGATAGATGGCATATAGACAAGTAATACACACTAAACAATGTTTTCTCAACTTGTGAACTGTTTTGCTTCTGTGAAGGTATGTAAGATTAATTCTTGCTTTCCTAGAAAGATTGGGCTCTCAGTCTGTGACTTGTATTTCCCTGTCCTCTTCACATCCCTAAAAGTATCTGTGAGGTTGCTACTAAATCATGCTGTAACGAAAGAGAAGACAAATGACAAGAAGGAGAAAAAGAGACGCTCCTAAAACCTCCCCTGTCACAGTGCTTTATGGGACAGAGGAGCTTCAGTGGTGCAGGGGTGCACCTCATGTGCAAGGCCCTGGGGTTCAACTGGCAGCACCACAAACAATAACTAAATATAAGACCCGGCTGGATAAACACTGAAAGCCAAACCCAGTAAAGATGCATTCTAACTCCTTCCTTTCTGCTTCTCAAGATGAAGTGCATCCACAATGTGGGGGAAGACATGCCATCACACTCCTACTTCATGGCCAAGTACGCATAGAGAGGAAGCCTCAGGAGAAACCTCACACATTGACACTGCACACAGGGCTGAACGGCTGAAATGCATTGTTATTAACTGTAACAATTGTAACAATTTGTAGACAACCTACAAAATCTTCCCCTGAATCAAATGAGACTTTTCGGTAGTGTTTCTCTGAATGGCATTATTCTATTCTCTTACTCTCAATTCCCAAACTGTGCACAGCTAACAGTAATCGTCCATAGAGATGCTTCCTGAAACTTGATTTTACAGATCACGTGGTTTTGTTTGGCCTTAAAATAGTAGTTACTATATAGCCTGTGTGTAGCTTTCAGGTGTCAGTAAAGCAAAAGGAAACACTCCGTTTGCCACTTTAAGTATTGGCAGAGGTCAAACACTAGTTACAAATAATTCTACTTGCTATCAGCCACTTTTTAAAGTAGCATTTTGGTTTCTCATGACTTCATAACTTTAAAATGTTTTCAAAGTGGCAATTTTGAGTACACCACCACCGAAAAGGTCAATTACGACATCTGTGACATACTTTTTGCTAACAACGTTTTGAAAAGACGTGAACCTCATGCTGGCTTAAAGAGTTACCTTAGTTTTTTTTAAAAAAAACAATTAGTAGTTCAGCAAAAAGTTCCTTTAGCCTCGAGACACTCCTAGAAGTTTATCTGGACGATCAAATCACTCCGTCCCTATCAAATTCTCCCTTATCACTTCCGGAGTTTAAAAACTAAACCCCTAGGAACTAATACTCTTGGTCAATAGAAAGCAGTCTTTTGCAATAATCAGCCCAGCCAGGTAGAACCGCAAGGTTCACACTCAGATGGCCATGGAACCAGCTGAATGCGCGGTGGGAGCCCCGGCGTGTGAACTTGTTGGCAGGTATGCAGCCTTGCATGCAAAGCACTCTGGAAGCAAGCATGTCCTGGGAACTGAGTGGTGAAAAACTACAAGTTCAGGGAGGAGCCAGCTGGGAGCCGAATCGTCCAAGTGCCCATCTATCTACCTCCCCGAGACGAGTATGCACACCTGAGAACCAGGTGAAGAATTAATTCACCACGTCTTTGGCCGAGGAGCGCACCGTGGAACAACTAACTCACCAGCAAACAATCTGAATTCACTTCCGATTTGGGATCCCGCAGCAGGTTGTCGATTTTTTCAAACCGAGTCTCAAAGCTGTCCCCAGTCGACATGTTGCTCAGCTCAGGTGACGATCAATCCCTTCGCGGCGACGGCGGCGGCGGCGCAAAGAACCGAGCGACTTCCTCGGCGGCGGGTCCGCAGCTCCCCGCGCCGGGGGAGGGGGAGGACCGAGCGGCCGGCCGGAACCTCGGGGTGTCACTGTGGGGACCTCCGCTCTCCGCACCCCGGGCCGGGGGTGACAGCGACCCCAAGTCGCATCCCACGGCGCCCGCAGCCCGTCAGCGCCGTGGGCCCGCCGCCGCCGCCATGCGGGGGTCCCGGGGAGAGCAGGGGGCGAGCGGCGGGCAGGCTGGGCGCTCCCTCGGGGCGGCCGGGCGGGCGGGAGCCGCCGCCGCCGCCGCTGGGCCCCGGGCCCCGCCGGCTCTCCGCTCCTCCGCGGGCGCGGGGCTCCTCGGTTCCCCGGCTCCCGGCGCCTGCGCGGACGCCGTCTAGCCCCGCATCCCCGCTTCCGCTCGGCCCGGCCCGGCCGAGCTCACTCTCCCATTCCGCCCGGTCGCTGGCCGCGGTGTCCGGCGGGGCAGGGCGAGGCCCAGGCCGGTGCCCGACGGAGGGAGCGGACGGCGACGGAAGGAAGATCTAGAGTCCGGGTCCCGGCGGCGGTGGCGGCTGGGGGAGCTCCTGGGAGGGGCTGCGGTCCCGGCTGGGAAAAGGGCGAGTCGAGGCGGCGAATGCCTGGGGGGGTGGGGCGAGAGGGGCCGAGAGAGACTAATATGTCCGCCTTCCTGTTCAAACAAACGGAGACCGCCGGCCACGACTGCGCATGCGGGGCGCGGACGTTCGGAAGGGGAAACTAGCCGGAGCCTCGCGCGCATGCGCGTACACTGGCGCCTCTCAGGGCGGGGCCGTCAGGGTCGCGCCGGGTGGAGCGGGGCGGGCCTGGAGGGGCGGGGTCTTGTGGAGCGGGGGCGGGGCCTAGAGGAACGCTCCCGGCGCTGGTGGCCACTCCAGCTCTGCTTCCCGGGACGCAGGCGCGGGCCCAGCGACGCGGACGTCTCGGAGCACAGGCGCTAGTTTCTCTCGTCTCTGTCGGTTATCATGAAGGTAGACTCTTTGAGGGCCGGCGTCCCAGGGTCGGTAGGTACCAGCGCTCTGTTTCAGCACCAGTGGGTTCTGGTTTGAAGCTCCATGAGGTTCCCTGTGTGTGTGGCTCCGTGGAAAAATCACGGAGCACCCCCCCCAAGCTCCAAGCAGAGGTGTCAGGGGAGCCTTAAAAGTTCCACGCTCACAAGTAATCCCAGCACTCGGGAGGCACGAGTTCGAGGCCAGCCTGAGACTACACAGTGAATTCCTGGTCAGCTTGGGCTAGAGCGAGAGATTCGAAAAATCAAAAAAAAGAATGAATGAATAAATAAATAAAGTCCCACTGTCAATAGAAGTCGTGCTCAGTTTAAAGAAAAGAACACAATTCCATAAAACATCCATGTATTCTCACAACATTCCCACTGGTGGTTCTGACCTGGATGCGTGATGCGTTCAATGACAGAATTGTCAGAACTAATGTAGGACATGAAAATAGAGAGCGTTTCCTTTTACTAAGTTGTTTCATTGGGGCGACAGAGAGTGACACACTTATTAATCCACCTGCTGATAATGCCCACTGCTTTCAGCAGGAAACCCACCTTCATTTCTAATCGTTTGTATTGCTCATAGGTCGAATTAAAGATTGTCAGAAATTTAAATGCGGGTGTTTTACTCTATACTGGAAAATGCTACAGATATATAAAAAGCATTGCATGTCATCTGGACAGTACCCTACCAGGTGAGTTAGGGATTAGTACATTGTGTGAGATATGTTTATTTCTCTTTTCATTTTATTAGGTACAAGAAATGCTTATATATAAAGTCCACTGTATAAGTCAAGGTAAGTAAGCCTTCACACAAAGAAATAATAGCAGAGATGAAAGCAAGGGACAAACTTCGGGTATTTCATTAAATGTTTTTGCAATGACTTTTCTTGGACCCAGTATTTTAAGTCAGTCATGTGAATTATATTTATTTTTAAGCACTGGGCTTAAAATAATCTGGCAGTTTCCCTGAAATAAATTTCCTAAACTGTTTGTCTTTTATTTTATTACCATTTTTAGGTAATCTTAAGAATTTTGTTTTCTCAGAGAACTAAACAATATGTTGCTTTTCCATTTGGAGAAAGTACAGGTAGCTATGCAATACATGAGTACCACCAATAGAAGTAAGTGGTTTAACAGTCTGCAAGAAATGTATGTGAAAGCTATATATTTCCTTTTCCTACAAGACTAGTCTGAGTATAATAACATACTATAACTTGTTTTTTAATACTTAGATGTTTGAGTCAGGTCAGCCAGTACATGCCATCCTTCTTGAACAGAGACAGTCTCGAGACAGAACTCCCATTCACAACTATTGACTATGTTAACACTATCCAATTCTAACACAGAACAAATAATTAACAATCGTATTATTTGTGCTGGCAAAGATGAAAATGATTCCTCATGAAATAATTTTATGCTGTGTTTTCTGGGAAAGTTGTAAAATGATTTTAGGAGATTCAGAATAAAGAGAGCCTTTATGTGTTTGATAGCATTACCTTGACTAGTTGTTCCAAAACTTTGGGTCCGAGGACCATCAGCAGCCCTTGAATATTTCATGACTTACAGCAAAATGAGAAGAAGATAGAAATGTCGTGCTAGCTTCAGCAGTTCTCATACAACTAAAACCAGAGTGATACAGAAAACGTTAGTATGACTCTCGTGCAAGGATGACAAGTAAATCCATGAAATGTTCTCTACAAGTTCACAAAGATTATCCAATGAAGAAAAAAAGACATAAATTTTTCATAAAGTAAATGTATCTAATTTAAGACTTCCTTTAGTCTGGATTTTCTTTACTACTCGTTTAAAAAATTAATTTAAAAAAACTTTCCTTTAAGGATATTTTTTTGTTTTGTTTTGTTTTTCGGTTATTGTTGCATGAGATTGAACCCAGGGCCTCACACATGCCAAGTATGTGCCTTGCCACTGAGCTATACTCGGGCCCCTGGAATATCTTTTTTTTTTTTTTCTTTTTTTGAGGTAGGGTCTCACTCTAGCCCAGGCTGACCTGGAATTCACTATGTAGTCTCAGGGTGGCCTTGAACTCACTGTGATCCTCCTGCCTCGGCCTCCTGAGTGCTGGGGTTAAAAGTGTGCAATGTTCTTAGTTGACAGTTGAAAAATTATAAAGTTGATGATTCTATACAAATGTACAAACTAAATTAGTCACATTTGAATTTTTGTGAATTTTGGAATTTGGACATCTGGAAACATTTAGCTTAGATGAGACTCACACTAGACCTTCATGAAGAGACTACAGCACTGAAAGAATTAGAATGAGGCATTTTGGGAGAAATCATGAAAAAATAGATTGGGGTATAGGCTCCTATCAATAGTAAGAAACAATTAAATTGAACATTCTTTTGCTCTTGATTACTTGGGAGAAAATAGACTTTTTTTAATGTTTATGGAATTTCTTTGATAAACATTGATGTGGGAGGTACCTCCAAAGATATCCCCCAGTGAACCATGTCTCCTGATGGAGTTCCCTCCCACACGGAATCTGCACTGAGGCCTTAGCCAGTAGAATGCATACGTGGCAAGGTGCCAGTAGGAGGCCTAAGCTTTGGGAGTGTTGGCAACTAACAATTTGGTGCTCTAGGAAGGAAGTCAAACTCAACTGAGATCGCCATGGTTTAAGGACACCATCTTCCAGAAGAGATCACATGGAGAACAACTGAGGGATCCATTAAATCTTGAGAACAGAGCCCAGACTCAGTCATTTCATATGTCCAGCCCAACACTCCCTTGCCTTACTCCCATACAGTGTCTCTCTAACTGACATACACTGCCCTTGAACTTGCACTCATCTCTCCTCAAACTCTGAAGAGTTGGGATTATAGGCTTGTGACACCATGGCCTGCCAGCCCCAGCTTTTATGCCTATACACCTAATAATTAAATGATAAAATAATTGTTGATTTGAACTATTGTTTGGGGGTAGTTTCTCAGCAATAGAAAACAAAACAGTTCTATTTCAGAAAAAAGATTTATTCATAAGTAAGTACGGAGAAAGTTGATTGGAGAACATATTATACTTTTTAAATATTACACACAATAAGAAAATATCTCTAATGGAGTATTGTTTTTAGAAAAGTAATGAATTAACTCATGCTGTCTTCAACAGAACTTCTGTGTAAAAGAACTGTAAATTTTTAAACAAATTAAGGGATGCTGTCAGGCATGGTGGCATACACCTTTCTTTAATCCCAGCACTTGGGAGGCAGAAGTAGGAGGATCACAGTGAGTTCAAGGCCAGCCTGAGACTCCATAGTGAACTCCAGGTCAGCCTGAGCTAGAGCGAGACTCTACCTTGAAAAAAAAAATTAAGGGATGCTTCCAGTTTTTGCTTCCCATTTTAAAAATAATTTTTAAAGTTATTACATTTCTACATAAACAATTTTTCTGTTTCCTCAATTTTAATCATTTTCTGCTGTCTCCACAAACATCAAAAAGGATAGGTACTTATTGGAAATTGAACATCAATTATAACTCAGTGCCATAGATTGCATGCTATTCCAGAAATGCATACCACAGATGTGTCAAGAATGTGATGTGGCCAAGTTCCTATAGAAACTTTAGTTAACCTTTGCAAGAAAAATATGATACTTATTATAGCTAATATTACTTTCCAAGGGACATTACATCTTCTTAAGATAGCACAAGTTCACTTGCTTCTGAACAACTTTAGTAAATACAAAGTTATGGGAATTTAGGTTCAGCTCCATTTCAAGAGGTTGGTTTTAAATGATTAATATTTACCCAAAAGTGGTTTATTTTTACATGTTTTTCTAGGTCTGAGAAGTGAATCAGGAAGACTATGTTCCTTTCGTAACGGTAATTCTTTTGAGATCAGCCAAGATTTCTTTTTATTTCCACACAACATTCAGGCTTGGGAGTGAATGTAGTTTGACATGTTTAGATCTACTGAGTTGCAGATACGGGTATCTGTCAGGATTACAACAAGAAAAAGCCCAGGACAAGCTATGAGCAGAGTGCCCTCACAGCTTCTCCCGGAATGCCTTCCTCTAACATCTGTTTTGTATTTTTTAGAAGCTGCTATTCCATTCAACTGCAAAAATACTTGCATTGACCCTAGAAATAGAATAGAAAAATAGAGGGAAACAGCTTTTTGTAAAACAGTTACTTCCCTGCTTTATGTCATTGTCGTCTTGAGGACTCGACTATTACCACACTCAAAAGCCCAAGCATGGAGATGGCTGATATTACAGTTTATTTCAAGGCTGCTGCTATGTTTGTGAACCTCCTGAAATGGTCTACTTAGGACCACAGGGACAGAGGGAGACCCAGATCTGGGAGAGTATAATAGTACACAGGGCTGGTTGCATTCCCTTCCTCATTGTTTCAACAGCCTGCCATCCAGATTTTTTCCTCCTACTGAATAAATACCACTGCACTGAAATCCAAGTCTACATGTGCTTCCTGACCCATTGCTTTTCAGGGTTTACATCTTCCCCGTTAAGGCTCTTCCAGTGATGAATTGCCTTTTTTAGGTAATGACATCTCTTCTCTTTTTTTCTTTTTGTTTTTATCTATTTGCAAGCAGAGAGATAGAGAGAAGAGAGACAAAAGAGAGAATGGGCACAGCAGGCCTCTAGGCACTGCAAACGAACTCCAGACACATGCGCCACTTGGCGCATCTGGCTTTACGTGGATACTGGGAAATCGAACCCAAGCCATTAGGCTTTGCAGGCAAGCGCCTTAACTGCTGAGCCATGTCTACAGCTCCTTTTCCTTTTTTTCTTAATCACAAGTTTATCACTCATCTCAGTTCCAACTCGAAGATCTGCATGCCAAATACCTGGAAACAGAAAAATGTTTGTTTCTGACCTTTCACTATCATTCAAATACCTCCTGAAATATAAAATCTCTACTAATTACTCACTAACTCAGGCCTACCCATCAATGTATAAGCACTATCCATATAGACTTTATACATTTTTTCTTTTCTTTTTTTTCTTTTTTTTTGGTTTTTCGAGGTAGGGTCTCGCTCTAGTCCAGGCTGACCTGGAATTCACTATGTAGTCTCAGGATGGTGATCCTCCTACCTCTGTCTCCCAAGTGCTGGGATTAAATGCGTGCCCCACCACGCCCAGCTTGTGCCACCATGCCCAGCTACATTTTTCTTAATAATCATGATGCACAATATATCTTACCTCTTTTTAATATTTATTTATTTGCAAGCAGACAGAGATAGCGAGAAGAGAGACAGAGAATGGGTGTGCCAGGGCCTCCAGCTGCTGCAGAGGAAATCCAGATGCACATGCCACTTTGCACATCTGGCTCTATATGGGCACTGGAGAATTGAACCCAGATAATTAGGCTTTGCAGGCAAGTTCCTTAACTGCTAAGCCATCTTTCCAGCCGCCCTCATCCCTTTTGATTTGCATGTAGTGTAAATACTCTATGAGTTGAATCATGCATTCTATCTTGTTTATGTGTTCTTGTCCCCATTGCCTCTAACATTCCCTGGGGCATGAGCTAGAATTTTTTCAAAGCAGTAATCATGTTTTTCTTTTCATTATTAAAAATAGCACATGCTTATTTTTAAATTTTTGGAAAATATCGAAAAGTAGGCAGAGACCAAAACTCACCCACATTCCCACAACTCAATTATGATCACTTGCTGATGTTTTTGGAGTTTTCCTTTTAATCTCCTGGCCCCAAAAACATTTGTTTATTTCATACTATGTATGTGTAACTCTTAAATACTGCCATTTATTTGTGCTAAATGTAACTTTTAATTCTTACATGCTGTCCCGTTACAGAAATTTACCATAGTTTATCTGTCTGTTATTCTCTTTGCCTAGAAATAGGTCTACTATACTCTCCTTTCTGTTTGAAAGGGTTTTGTTTTTTCATAATTTAGAATCGTTTCCTTAGAAATAATTCTCAGAACTGGGTCAGAATAACTCAGATACTTATGATACTATTTTGCAAAACTATTTCTCCAAGTGCTAATACACGTTTTCAGTCTGGCTATTTATATGTCTGTGCCTTTTTAATTCTCCAGTACCACATATGTCATTACATCTGAGCCCATCATATTAATTTGAATATTTTTAATTATGAGATTGAATTTTCCATAATGGTTGACTAGTTGTTTTTCTTTATTCTAGCATTAGTTTATATTCTGTACCTTTTCATCAATTGTATTTTAACAGTGTTTCTTACTGATGTGTATTTTTATGGACACATATATAATTCTAACCTTTCCTCTACTAAGTGCAATTTTTACCATTTTTTAAATTTTGATTGTATTTTAAAATAAATATATCTATTATTTATGTATATGTATGCATGTGCATGTGAACGGGTGCTCACATGTCCTGCATGCACCAGTTTGCATCTGGCTTTATGTGGATCCTAGAGAATTAAAGCCAGGTTGACAGGTTTTGCAAGCCAGTACCTTTAACTACTGAGCCATCTCCCCATCCTCTTTAATTTTTGTTTTGTTTTGTTTTTCGAGGTAGGGTTTCTCTCTAGCCCAGACTGACCTGGAATTCACTATGTAGTCTCAGGGTGGCCTCGAACTCACAGTGATCTTCCTACCTCTGCCTCCTGAGTGCTGGGATTAAAGATGCACCACCACGCCCAACTTTGAATGTAGTTTTGACAACTAAAAATTTACTTTTTAAAATTCTGTTGGATCTATCACTTTTTCTTTAAAATTTCTTTTAATATTTTTAAAATATTTATTTATTTAGAAAGAGGATGGATGGGTACTCCAGGGCCTCCTGCCACTGTAAACAAACTCCAGATGCATGTACCACTTGGTGCATCTGACTTTATATGGGTGCTGGAAAATTGCACCCAGGCCATCAGACTTTGTAAGCAGCACCTTTAACTACTGAGTCATCACTCCAGCTCTCTTTTAAAATTTTTATGTTTAGGAAGTCCTTCTACATTCCAAAAGTTTGATATTTATCTAATTATATTTTCTGTAGCCTCCTACTCTTCTGTCTTATCTTGGTTTTGTGTATTTTATTTTTAATTCTAATTCAAATGTATCTCTTAAAAAGTATTTTATTTATTTATTTGAGACAGGGAGAGAGAAAGAGAGATAGAGAATGGGCACTCTAGAGCCTCCAGGCAGGAGACAAACCACAGCTAGCCTTCACACAGGGCCCAAATGAAACCTATGATAAATAGGAGACCAATCACCACAGCAAGTCTGATAACCCATGAAAGGTCAATGGAGACAGACACTATTGATACCTAACACAACCCAGGGCAAAGATCCAGAGACACTTAAGATTTCAACAATAAAGCATATTCAAAACTCAACTACGACTCAAGGAACCAAGCGGAAGAGAGGCCTGAAAAATTGTAAGAGCCATGGTGGGGGAGAATATTCAAAGACATTGGCCCCCTTCAGCAATAACACACAAGGTGGAAGGGGGAAAAAAAGAAAAGGAAAAACTGGCTACCTCTGGTGCAGTTCATAACCCCCTAACCTATGGACAGATCCAATATGCTCACAGAGAAAGTACCCCAGTGGGTAGGGGACAGAGAGGAGGGAAACAGGACACCTTCACAAGATTTGCTCATACAATGTAAATGCTTACTCATAATAAAGATATTATTTAAATAAAAAATCAGGACTGGGTATAGTGGCATACACCTTTAATCCCAGTATTTGTAAGGCAGAGGTAGGAAGATTGCTGTGAACTCGAGTTCACCCTGAGACTACACAGTCAAGTACAAGCCTGGGCTAGTGGGGACGGGGGACAGGGGTTGGTCTGGAGAGCTGGCTTGGTGGCTAAGGTACTTGCTTGCAAACCCTGACAACCCCAGGCTCAATTCCTCAGTGACCACATAAAGCCAGATGCACAAAATGGCACATGCATCTGGAGTTCATTTGCAGCTGCTGGAGGTCCTGGTGGCCCATTCTCTCTGTCTCTATCTGTCTCTGTCTCTCTCTCTCTCTCTCTCTCTCTCTCTCTCTCTCTCTCTCTCTCTCTCTCTCTCTCTCTGCTTGCAAACAAACAAACAGGGATAGAGGAGATGGCCTGTGGTTAAAGTCTTCACTATGGAAGCATAAGGACCTCACTTGTCTGATCCAATCATTCAATGAGAGATTGGATCTCAAATAAAGTGGAGAGTAACAGAGGAAGATACTTGGTATTCACCTCTAGCCTCCACACACACTCCCAGGTGCATGTGCACGTTCACACACATGTGCCCATATCATATGGACATGCGTACGCACATGCACACCACACACATGCAAAAGAATAAAAAACATTTTTTCTTAAACTTCTTCCTTATGTAGAAAAATTAGATGAAGACCTTTTCCAGACGTTTAGTGGATTTTCTGTTTTTTACATTGGCATCATTTTCCCAATTATTTTCTCAATTTTGAGTTGGAAGAAAAATACTTGGCCCAAAGTTTAAAAACAGATAAGGTGCAATTCTACTATGCATACTTTATACTGTACTTTTCTGTGCTTAATTCATTCACTGTAAGTTACAATATGCAGGCCCCAGTCCTGTTCTTATCGCTGAGCAGTCAATAATCGTGTATAATTTCTTTGAAATGCAAGAGAACTATTTCCTGATTCTATATTATAAAGAGGTTGTGTAAATTGGAAAATGTAACTGTTTTTCTCCTTTACTGGCATAATGATGAATGAAACCTCTTCCCTCTCCTAGTGGGCACTATGTTTATGTCCCCTCTGGTGGAGCTCACCTGGAGTTCTAAGCTCTCCATTCTCTTAATCTCAGCCCTATTTATTCATGGGGAATTTTAAAAACTGAATTGACTAAAAGAGGCTTTGAATGACAGAAAGTACACAGATCATTCAGAAATCTGTTTTCACATAGTAGTTGCCTAGTTCTTTCTTAATGAAGTTCTGTATTCCTAACCTATGGCCACTCAGAAAGGGGAATTTGAGGGGAAATATGACACAATTCTACTTGTTATACAGATTCAAAACATGATGCATACATCAGATTTCACTTCTGTTTCTTAACTTGGCACTATTGAAAGTTTAGCATTTCCATGAATTTCTTCTATATTTGATTTGTACCTTTAGTTTTCAGTGACTACTATGAATTTTTCCTTCTTTATAAATATATTTATTAAAAGTAATATTTATTGAAAGATTGGAGTGATGTAGTTAGTTTTTCATTGCTGGGATAAAGTACCCAGCCAAAAGCAGCTGATGGGAGTAAAAGGATTTATTTTGGATTATAGTCTTGAGGGGAAGCTTCATGATGGAAGGGAACAACATGGCATGAGCAGAGGGCGGATGTCACCTCTATAACAACAGGTAGAAAGAGCAGCAGGAAAATGAGACAACTAGCAGTAGCAAGCTAAGGACCAGTAAACCTCAAGGTCACCCCCAGCAACACACTTCCTCTAGCAAGGTTCTACTTCCCAAGTTACCATCAGCTGGGAATCAAGCATGAGAACACATGAGTTTATAGGCGACATCTGATTCAAGCCACCACATTCCAACCCTGGTCCCCATAAACTCATGACCATCCATGATGTAAAATGCAACTCATTCAGTCCAGCTTTGAAAGTCCCCCAAATTTTTATCAATCCCAACACTGTTCTTGAAACATCCCTATATTCCAAGGCCTGTGAGCTGTAAAACCAAAATAATATAATGGCACAGAGTAAACATTCACACTTCAAAAGATGGCATTGATCATAGGAAGGAAAGAATGAACCAATGCAAGAGCTAAAGCAAACAGGGCAAACATCAAATTCCATAACAATCTATATATCTTTTATAACTTTCTGTTCTATGCCTTCACACCAGTCCATTACTTTTAAATGCATCTTTGCTCAAATACTCAGAACATGGGTAGAACACAGCCAGCCTTTCCACCAGTACCCCAGGTCTAACAAAGTATTTTCCTTCCCCTTGAAACTTCTTAAACCAGACCTTCACAGTCCATTAATCTCTCTGCATTTAGCATTTTCAACCTCTCACCAGAGTAGCCTCTCAAGCTCTGCTTGCAACACTGCAAAGTTTCTCTGGTCCAAAGTACAAAATCCTTCCAAATTCCTCCCACAAACACATTCCAAAGAACTAAGAACCACATCTTCAGATTCATCACAAGAATGACCTAACTTCTAGATACCAATTATCTGTTGTAGTTCCTTTCTCATTGCTGGGATAAAGCACCTGACCAAAAGGAGCTGATGGGAGGAACAGATTTATTTTGGCTTACAGCCTTGAGGGGAAGCTTTATGATGGCAGAGCACAATGACATGAACAGAGGCTATACATGACCTCTGCCACAGCATCATGAAAGTGAGCTGACTAGCATTAGCAAGCTGGGATCTATGAGCCTCAGGGTTCATCTCAGCAACACATTTCCTCCAGCAAGGCTCCATCAACCAAGTTGCTATTAGCTGGGGCGGGGGGGGGGGGTTCAAGCATCAGAACACATGAACTTATGGGGAACATCTGGTTCAAACCACTACAAGTAACTATTAGATTATTTTTCACCTACCATCCTTAAAAACATGGTCCAGGGGCTGTGGAGATGGGTTAGTGGAGAAAGTAATTGACATGAAAGTTTGAGCACCTGAGTTTATATGCCCAGACCCATGTAAAAATGCATCAAATTACAGAGAAGCTGTGGTGGGCTTCTGCAATCCCAGTGTGCCTACAGCCAGAAGGGAAACAGAGGTAGAATTTCCCCCAGATGCTTGCAAATGAAGCAGTGAACAAGAACTCTGCCTCAAATAAAGGAGAAGATGACTGATCCAAAAGCTGTCCTCTGACCTCCACACACTCATGTTGGGACACACACACACACACACACACACACACACACACACACACACACAAATAAATTTATTTAAAAAAATTAAAACATGGTCCAAAAACATTGTTTAACTTACATTGTATAACCTGTGTGTTATAAGATATCCAAGAAAGATACTCACTAGCTTGATACTTAAAGGCAACTTTAAAACGTGTGTGTGTGTGTGTGTGTTTTGTGCTTGCCATATTCAGGACCCTGTTATAAAACAACAAATATTCAGCTGGGCATGGTGAAACACACCTTTAATCCCAGCACTCAGGAGGCAGAGGTAGGAGAGGATCGCTTTGAGTTTGAGGCCAGCCTGAGACTACATAGTGAATTCCTTGTCAACCTGGACTAGAGCGAGATTCTACTTTGAAAAACCATATATATATATATATATATATATATATATATATATATATATATATATATATATATCCATTCCGCCAGGCATGGTGGCACACACCTTTTATCCCAGCACCCAGGAGACATCGCTGAGTTCAAAGGTCAACCTGAGACTATACAGTGAGTGCCAGGTCAGCCTGAGTTAGAGTGAGACTCTACTTTGAAAAAACAAACAGATATTCTCCAACAAAGGTAAAGCAATAAGCATATCCTTAGTTTGTTAACTTGACCATCAAGTAAAGCTCCTTTCTTTGGTGGCAAGGAGTGAATGAGGCATAAAAGCTCCTGAAGCTAATTTAGCATCTTCCAGTGTTCACAAGCATGTGAAATGTAAGAGGGGCAGAAGTACTTTTGCTGCCCTGAACCTTTAGTGCCCCAGGCAGTCCCCCACAAGAGGGCTTGCTGTTCCTATCCAGTATATCAGCTGTTTTATAAGCATCCCAGGAGACCAATCAGAAAGCACCACCAGTTGTGACTGCTGGTGATCAATCCAGGTTCTTTAACCTAACAACTTTTTGTGAATTTGTTTACCAAAATAAGATCTAGTTATTATGATAGCCCAGTGTGAAAGAAATAAAAACAGGCTGCTCTAATTGAAGCAGGGGCTAGTACCAACAAGTCCACCCACACCCCACAACTTTGGCACTGAAAGTGCTCCATGGAATGCCTAGAGCTCTGAGTAGCGTGATTTCTAAATCATTATCCTAGATATCATTGAAGGATATTTGTGCAAAACTACCCGCTAAAGAAGAGCATTAGAAAAGACATCAAGAACCACAGAGGGAATGGCAAGTTAAGCAAGAGTGCTGCTTTCATGGTGAGCCTGACAGCCTACCTCAGGGAGGTGGTGATAGACACTGAGGACATGCAAAAGGTATCAAAGCAGAAATCCAGAAGTTGCCCAATACTAAAGTAAACTTATATCCACTAAGGCTCAGGGAACATTTCAGAAGAGGATTCAGAGAGATCATAAGAACCACACAGGGTGGGAAGGAGAATCCAGAGGCATTGCACCCTCCCCCCACACACAGTGACTGACTGCTGAATTCATAGCCCCATGGTGAATATCGGTAACCCCACTGAGGAGGACCCTCAGTGGAATGGGGGCAGGAAGGAAGGGGTATAATATAATACAAGGGGAATGGGACCAACACATTATTTGTCCATATAACAAAGTTCCTAATTAATAAAAAATTTCAAAGATATCTCAGCATAACTGGAATGATTGAGTTTTGACTACGACTATTTATTTTAAGAATGTACTTGATTAGTCTTGTCCATACTTAGCTCTCTCATCCTCTTTCTCCCCCAGGCAACTACTGAGATAGCTTCATTGGACTGTGCGATCTCAAAAACTTTCAAGACATTAATTTTACATATTTTTTCAAGTATCTTAAGCATTTTTTCTTACATTAAACATCAAAACATTACTCCCAATTTTGACCAAGACAGAGTGCATATTTACTGGGTCTTCTCTCCTGCTGATTACCAATAAAAACTCAGGACAAAATAGATATTTTAAAACTACCTCAGAGCTTTAATAAAAAAATGAACAAACTGAGCAAAGTGTAGTGTGGAGTCAAAATTTAAAGAAGCAACACATGAAAGTGAGTTTTCCATTTTTTCCCTCTTTTCTCCTATGGCTTTTCCTCAAGGGAGGGGGGTGTCATCTCCAGAACATCTCAGTAGCAGTGATACAGGGAGTTAAAACTCTTAGAAGAATCCATGTCTTTCTACACAGATCTGGGAACAGAGGCTCTGTGGGACAAAGTAGAGAAGGAATCCTGGAAAGAAGCGAGCTGAGGAAGAGAATGCCTTAGAAATGCGTGAGAACCCCTTCAAGCCCACATTTCCCTTGAACTGCATATGCATGAAACAGACCTAAAACAAAATAGCAAAAGCTTTGAGAACAGAATTGAAACCTTCTCAATCTCCACACTGCTGATATTTTGGACCAGATCATTCATTGTTCTGTCCTGTGCAAGGTAAGATGTTTAGCAACATTCCTGACCTCTACCCACTCAATGCTCATCACACTCAGTCATGACAGTCAAAGCTCACTACACTTCCTCTAGTTACAGCAATCAAAAGACCACCCAAGTTGTAGTCTACCTTCCTGGAGCTGTATATGTTGGACAGATCTAAAGCAGAAGAGGTGACGAATTGAAAACTGAACTGAAATTGAAAAACACTGTCTGCAGGCAGTGATTTTAAAACTTTTTAAATTTGAATTTTATTTTTCAACAGTCTAAAGCTAACTTGGTTGGTTGTCTGCTAGAATAACAATTATAAAAAGTAACATCTATTCAGGTTTTTTTTTCAGGACTCATCCATGCTATTTATTATACTTAAAGTCTTAAGCATAATACAAAATGATTCATTAAACAACCAGGGAAATGTGTCCAGTTCTCAAGGGAAAAGATAATAGATGCTATGATGGTTTGAATATGAAATGTCCTCCAAAGACTCATATGTTTGTGATTAAGCCTCATGCTCAATCCTCCGCTGGTAGAGCCTTTGGGAGATAGAGCCTTTTTGGAAAAGGTGTGTCACTGAGGACAGGCCTTGAGGTTTATTAGTCTAGCCCTACTGGGTGTTCACTTGCCAGCTCGCTCTTGCTGCTACCTCCCAGCTGCTGTGGCAAAATGTGATACCAAGTCTCTCTGCCATGCTATAAAACTTCTCCTTAAGCCAATAAACCAGAATAAACCCTTCCCCTCCATAAGCTGCTTCTGGCTGGGTATTTTGTTCACTGATGAGAAGGTAACTGTTATAGATAATTGGCATCAAGAAATGGGGTTGTTGTTGCAATAAACCTGACCATTTGGATTTTAGTTTTGGGGACTTATTTGCAGTAGGAATATGAAAGGATTTGGACTAGAGAAAAATTTGCAGTGCTATGAGCAGAGTTCAATGAACCGTTCTGGTCAGAGTTTGAAAGGCCTAACTGCAGAAAGAACCATGGACTACGAAGGCTTGGCCTATGAGGTTTCAGAGGGGAAAGAAAGGACTTTGTCAGAACTGATCTAGAGGTAGCTCATATGATACTCTGTGTTCTGCACATGTCCTGAGAGCTTAAGCAAAGTTGAATTTTAATGGACTGGTGGGTTTGGCTGAGAAAATATGAGGAGGTTTGGATCCCAGATATAGAAAAGTACAGTTTTCAGCTGTAATTATTTGGGAGGTTACCACCACTGAGGATAGGCCAGTGGCTTTGCACTGATGCACTGGGGCAATATGAGGAGTCCCGAAGGAGGGGGCCTAAAGAAGAATGATGCAGGAATTTCCTTTTCCTCAAAATTGGTTTTATCCCTTGAACTTACAAATTTTGTGGCCCACCTGGTACTGGTCTTGGGAGTAAGACAAATGCAGGAAATAGGGTCATAGTATGTGTCATAGTTAGCCACACACTGCTGAGATGAATCTCCAAACCATGCACAGTTATGGGAGGAAAGGATTTATTGAAGCTACGGATGCAGGGGAAGTTTTATTATAGGATTTCAGTTTCTCAGGAAATAAGATTAACAGCTGACAAGTGGAAACACATGAAATAAAAAAATCTTTTGTGTAGTACAGGAAACAAGTCAACTGAGTGAAGAGGCAGCTTACAAAATGGGAGAAAATCTTTGCCAGCTGTACATATGATAGAGGATTAATTTTGAAAAATATACAAAAACTCAAAAAACTTGAGCCAGGCGTGGTGGTGCACGCCTTTAATCCCAGCACTCGGGAGGCAGAGGTAGGAGGATTGCTGTGAGTTCAAGGCCACCCTGAGACTACAGAGTGAATTCTAGGTCAGCCTGGGCTAGAGCGAGACCCTACCTCGAAAAACAAAACAAAACAAACAAAAAAAAAAAACTAAGCATGAAGGAAACAAACAACCCAATTTAAAAAAAAAATGGGCCATAGAACTGAACAGAGTTCTCAAAAGAAGAAATGCAAATGGCTAACATATATTTTCAAAAGTGTTCAAGCTTGGCTTGATGGTGGCATACCTTTAATCACTTGGGAGGCTAAGGTAGGAGGATTGCTGTAAGTTCAAGGCCAGTCTGGGTTACAGAATTAGTTATAGGTCAGCGTGGACTAGAGTAAGACCCTACCTCAAAAAACAAACAAAATAAAAGTGTTTAAATCTAAGCTTACATCAGAGAACTGTAAATTAAAACTACCCTGAAATTCCATCTCACTCCCATCTAAATGGCTATCATCTACAAAACAAATGTCATGCTGGAGAAATGGTTCAGAATTTAAGGTATTTGCCTGGAAAGCAAAAGGACCTGAGTTCAATTCCCCAGTACCCACGTAAAGCCAGATGTACAAGGTGGCACATGCATCTGGAGTTCGTTTGGCATGCCCATTTTCTTTATCTGCCTCTTTCTCTCTCTCTCTCTCTCTCTCTCTCAATCCTTCTCAAATAAATAAATAAAATATTTTTAAAAAGCAACAACTTAAGAAAAACAGCTTTAGTCTATATGCCGAAATCTTTTTTTTAAATGCCAACAAATGCTGGTGAGGATGTGCGGGAAAAGGGACCCTTATTCATTGTTGGTGGGAATGCAAACTGTCCAGCCATTATGGAAATGTGGAAGTTTCCTAAAAAGCTAAAACTAGAACTACTTTATGCCCCAGCTATTCCACGCCTGGGCATATACCCTGGGACTCTATGCTCCACTTCAAAAATACTTGCTCAGCTATGTTTATTGCTGCTGTATTCACAATAGCTAAGAAATGAAATCAGCCTAGATGGTCATCAGCTAATGAATGGATTATGAAGATGTGGTACATATACACAATGGATCTTTTTTCAGTTGTAAAGAAAAATGAAATTTTCAGGAAAATGGATGGAACTGGAAAAGATCATAGTGAGTGAGATAACCCAGGCTTAGAAAGAAATGCAGCATGTTCTCTCTCATATGTGGACCCTAGCTTTGAACTTCTAGACTAGTGGGTATAAATTGAGGTGAGTGTACATAAAGTCCAAGAAGCTAGAAAGATACCATGAGACAGGGATAAACTTTTTTTGTGGGGGGGAACAGGAGAACACATGGGACACAAAAGTAGAGGATGGTAATAGTGGGGGGCAAGGCTTTAAGCAGGGGAGAGATGAGTAAGAGAAGGGGTGGGGTAATGAAACAAAACTCAAGACATGAATAAGCCATATAGAAACCTACTTGCAAGCCAATTTAGAATATATGTTAAAAAATTAAATGGAAGTTCCTACATGGGTGGATAAAGCTGTCCCCAAAAGCCATAGGTTATTAATCAAAAATCCGCATGTCAGGAATGGGATACCTCCCAATGGTCAGGGAGGCTACAGAGGCCCCTAAAATGATTTTGGCTATTATAATTGCTCTTGTTCACCCACCAAAGCTACATGGTGAATACCTATTGCTGAAGTCACCACATACTTTGGTTGCAGGGTGCAAAGAAACCAAGCTAAGACTCAGCTGGATGCTTCCTCCCTGCAGGCCATCATTCTTTGTGCCAGAAGATTCTATGCAAGTCATCACCAATCCTACCCAGCTGCACCTTTGTACTTCACAACAGACCTTCCAGGAAAGGCGTGCCCACTGGTTCAGTGGTGGCATAATGGTTATGGGAGTAACCTATTGCTCTCTGGTCAGATTTGAGATCCATTGCACAGGAGGGAAGTCATGCCTGGTTCCATAAATCTTGCCAAAAGCCTGTGGTTAGTCAAACTGCATTCTGGTTTCACTGTTGTTAATATTTTTATTTATTTATTTGCAAGCAAAGAGAGACAGGGAGAGAGAATGGGCATGCCAGGACCTACAGCTGCTGCAAACAAACTCCAGATGCATGTGCCACTTTGTGTATCTGGCTTTACATGGGAATTGAACCTAGGTCGTTAGGCTTTGCAGGCAAGTGCCTTAACCAGTGAGCAATTTCTCCAACCCTCAAACTGCCTTCTGAATATCTATTTTTGTTTCCATGGACTGGTACTGCTCCCAGCCTTGATCACAGAAGTTTCTTTATGCAAAAGGCTGAGGTTAGTGCAGAGATATATAGCTTGCAAAGTTACCAAGAATAAGAGACTGATGTGCACTCAACCTTAAATATGACATCTAAACTATTCCTTCCAAGACTCAGGGAACCTAGAGGAAGAGGAGGGCAAAAGAATGTAGGAGCAAGAGGATGTGAAGGGGGGGGCTAAGGAATATTGTCTTTTGGATAGGAAATGGCCATTACATTCATGAACTGATGTGGTTTCCTGAACAAGACTGAGCCTGTAAATATTTCATCATTCATAATCATGTAAGCGACCCTAATTTAACTCGGTGGTTAAAAAGAAATGAAAGGCATGGAAGTAAGGATGGAGATTAAATGGGAAAAAGAAGGTATTAAAGGAAAGGGAATGAGAGAGAGAGAGTGTGTGTAATTGAGGGGCGTGGCATCAAAATACATTGTATACGTGTATGAAAGTGATGAAAAAAATAATGAGAATAAAATGAATGGACAGAAAGAATAGCAACCATAGTAACCAAAAGATAGTTCTGGGGTTTCAGGTAGCCCTTGTTATGTCCACTGAATCTTGCATAGAGTGGAGGCATGCACTTAGGGGAGTGAGAACATGGGCAAGCAGTAACAAAGATTGCTCCAGAAACATCCAGGCAGGATGGGATCAAAGCAGAATTTTATTTGAGAGAGACAGAGAGACAGGGAGAAAGAGAGAGAGAGAGAGAGAGAGAGAGAGAGAGAGAGAGAGAGAGAGAGAGCACACCAGAGCCACAGGAAGCCACTGCAAACAAACTCCTGGGTGCATGTGCCACTTTGTGCATCTGACTTTACATGGGCACTGGGGAATCAAACCTGGATCATCAGGAACTGCAGGCAAGTGCCATAAACACTGAGCAATCTCTCCAGACCTTAGTTTTAATTTGTGTTTTTTAAATTCCTTCTTGACTTACTGCACTGGCTTGTAGAGGCAATGAGAATAGACTTTTGGACAGCTTCTCTTTGCTCCTGACTCTGGAGGAAAGTGCTCAGACTGTCACCATTACAATAGCTTCCTGTACCCTCTGTTATGAGGGGATGTCTCTTTCCATTATTGGTTTGATAAACTTTTTTTTGAGACAGGATTTTACTATATATCTTTGTCGCGATTCTTAAACTACTGATTTTACACTTTGTTCTTTTCTAACACGGGCCATTCATTTCTATAAATTTCTTCTAATTTACTGCTTGTCATCTATAAATTTAAACATGCAGCATTTCATTCTCATTTAAATTATAACTATGTTAAGTTTCCTTAAGAGCCACTTTAATCCCATCATTCAGGAGGCTGAGGTAGGAGGATTGTTGTGGGTTCAAGGCCAGCCTGGGCAACAGAGTGAGTTCCAGGTCAGCCAGGGTTAGAGTGAGACTGTGCCTCAGAAAAAGAAAGAAAGAAAAAGAAAAAAGACAAGGGACCGAAGAAATGACTCAGTGGATAAAGTGCACTTACTGCTTAAGCTGGAATGCCTGAGCTTGATCCCGCACCCTATGTAAAAGCTGGAAGCCATGGTGGACTTCTGTGACTCCAACACTTTACCCACTGAACCATGTCCTCAGCCAGCCCCACTAATTAAAAAAATATTTTTTCACTGATTTCTGAGAAAAAAGGACCCATGTCTCATGTACATGTATGCATTTCCTTTTTTTTTTTTTAAAAAAAAAGACAGGTCTCATATATGCCAGGCAGGCCTCAAATTTGCTGTAGCTGAGAATATACTTGAATATCTAATCCTCTTGAATCCATGTCCCAAGTACTGGGATAACGGGCTTGAAGCTCCATCCCTGGCTTTATGTGGAGCTAGGAATTGAACCCAGGACTTTGTGCATGCTAGGCAAGACTCTACCAACTGAACTAATTCCCAGTCCTCGATGGATTTCTTTATCTTTCTTTTCTCTCCATTTTCCTTTCTTATATTTTGAAGCCCTATTAAGCACATGCACATGTAGGGTTATAAGCTACCCATTTGTAATTGCATCATTTCTCTGTTTATCCATAATAATACTTCTTTCTCCAAATCTCCTTCAATGTAAGCTATCTAGATTCATGACCTGGAAATAGTCCATTTTACATTCCCCAGTCACATATCTTAATCTAATTTAGTCAGAAAATCCAGTAGTTTACATGTTTCTAAAAACAGACCTCTTGGACTTAGAGCAAATTGAGAACTGTGTAGTGACTAAAGCATACTATCTCCAAATACAAGCAACCTCACATTACCAAAACAGAAAAGTTTTAGAAAGCATTATATGTTAGTGGAACTCATATATTGAACGAAATTTGAAATTGTATATGGAACCCTCTGCTGTATTTTCCCTTATATTTTAGGACCTCTAGCCTGTTTCCTTGCTTATGCTTCTGCAAAAAAATGAATGTTTTCCCAGAAAACTTCAGTGCAACCAAACATCACTCACTGTGACCCACTAGCACCCTCCCCCTTGCCAGAGAACACACACCCACTCCCTAAATGCCAACTCAAATTCCTGCAGGAGCCAAGATCTAGTAGATATCTATTCCTGGAACTCAGGATAGTAGAGAATTTTGTCAGGTTGTTTTTAGTCCTAACAAGGCAGCATAAGCCAGCATAGCTGGCTGTGTAATTGGTGGAAGAAATAGCATCCCCTCACTACCTACTCATGACTGTTACTTCCCTGGCATAGAGCTTTCAAAAACACAGTCACAAATCAGAAAACGAGCCCTTCCAGTCAAAGGAAGAACACTGTCTTTGGTGAGATTTGTCAGAAGGGTGAAAGAATGAAAACGGGAGCATCCTGTCTTGAGTCCCAGATTTCCCCTTCTGGTATATGAAGAGGATAATATCTGCCTCCGTGGGTTGTGAGAATGAAACAAGATCATCAACAATCAAATATGCTGAAAACACTAAGTAAAGTTAAGTTTGCTTCTATGTGTACAAATAGGATCAATCACCATAATAATTTAGTGTTGATTAGAAATGTTCATACTTTCATTTTACATTTCTTTCAAATTCTTTATTTACTTTAGAAAAGGATGCAGTCAGTATTTCAGCATTTTTATTTTGTAATCCTGGAGCTGGGACCAAACCCAAGGCCTTTGCACTTGGTAGGCAAGCCCACTACCACTGAGCTAAATCCCCAACTCTCAGCAAACAATTTTTAAAGCCCTTTCTATTTATTGATCTGCTTGCTTTCTTCATTAACAAGATTAAGTCTGTCCACAGTATTCTCGATGAATCCATGTTCAGTTAAAGGTATCTTAAGTATGCAGAATATTTTCATGAACATATATGGCACTTTTTTTATCTTTTAGAAACTAAATCTGAAAATTAAAAATATTTTCTCTGCTTTTAAAAAAAATCACCCCCAAATAATACCAGTCTTCAAGTTCTTGGAATATGTATCCATTTATCACTACCACTCAAGATTATATATATTCTCTTGTAGATAAGCCCATTTATAGATAGAGCTTTTCTGTATAATTAGCTCTTTAATGTATGCATAGCTTTAAAGTCTGCAACAAAGTATGTCTTTGAAGTATGAGAGATTGGTAAAATAATTATAATCTGTTATGTGTATGTAGCACAGAAAAAGTTTTATAGCACAGAAGATTCTGACATTTTACATTATTCAGAATACTTATAGATTTTACTGTGTTTCAGTACTTGAACATCAGATGATGTATTTGTATGAAAGAGACCATTGACAGAAGCTTTATGAAGAACTACCATGAAAAGCATACCCTGGAAATTGGTTTTTGTTGCTGTTGTGTTCTTTCTCTCTTTTTAAAAAATTTTTTTTGAGGTAGTGTCTCACTTTAGCCTTTAATTCACTATTTTATTCCAGGCTGGCCTCAAACTCATGGTGATCCTCCTCTCTCTGTCTCCTTCAGGCTGGGATTAAAGGCGTGCACCACCAATACCCGGCTTCTTTATTTTTTGAGACAGGGTCTCATGTAGTCTAGGCTAGCTTCAAACTCATTTCATAACCGAGTCTGACCTTGAACTGACTCCCGATCCTCCTGCTTCTTCTACCTCTCAAATGCTGGGATTACAGGCTTGAGTCAACACAACCTGGATACCATGGGAATAACTGACCACTAAGTACTCAACACTAAATGAGACATCACTATCATACCCACCAAAACTCAGTAGAAGATGAGGTTTAGGAGAAGTACTTGGGAACCCAGTTTTCTAGACACAAAGTGGTTACATTCATGACCTCACACGTCTATCTTTACCTGCACAATATTGGGAGGAAAGGAAAAAAGACCTCAAAGTAGAAGAGGGACTAGTTGGAAAAAAAGAAGGGATTCAGTGGAGGGGACAGGAGAGAGGACAAGACAAGATAAGGGGAGGGGTTAAAATTATGACCTCCAACCTCTGTAAAGAGCAGAGCTGATAGGCAGCTGTGGGCTCTGAAACTCACTGCTGGCACTGGGTCAAGCTTCCCACAGCCTTCTCCAACCAGCCCCTGGGTACAGTGGCATACCAAGGAAGCCTACTCCTGGCAGACAGGCTCCTCTGGCCAACACGAGTTCAAGGACTCTTCAGTGGGTTTGCTGAACCACAATTTCTTTATAAACTATGAATCCTCTCCCATTCACTCAGATCAACATCAAGGGAAGTCTGGTGGCTGTCCCTTTCTGAGCTCTTTCTCCAAGTTCTCACACATCTGGCACATTTTCCTTTCTTTTTCCCTCCCTCCCTTCCTATAATTCTCTGTCCTCCCTTCTTTTCTTGTTTTTCTTTGCTTCTTTTCTGGGTTTTGTTGTCATTGTTTTATTTTGTTTCTCAGGGTCTTACTACAAAGCCCAGGCTGGTGTTGAACTCACAATCCTCCTGCCTCAGCCTCCTGAGTACTGGGATTAAAGGTGTGTGCTGTGTCATTTCTTTTTATCAGTATGTAATATTCTGTTCTCTGGATGTTCTACTGTTCTGTTGTAGTTAGCTCCAGTTTCTGGGATGAAATTCCAAATCACAGAGATTATGGGAGGAATAGGATTTATTTTAGTTTA
>PVHP010010569.1:15031-47409 GCA_004024765.1 Zapus hudsonius | reverse complement strand
CTGAGTATGGGGGGAGGGTTGGAGAGCTTTGGACGGCAATCCTAGGCCCTCTCTGGGGCACATTCTAGTTTGGATGCCTGGTCTGTACTCGACTCACTCCAGAAGCATCTACCATAACCAAGATGGCTGTCAGCACAATGCTACTCTTGCAGGTGCCAGTAGGTGCAGATGGGTCCATGTAGAAGCAGGAGCAGGCACAACCCTTGGCGGAGATTGCCTAGTGCCGATCTGAGCACAGCTGCCTTTGGTGCCTCCTGTATCCAGGGCTTCATGCTGCCTTTGGGGACATGCTTCCTATAGCAATTTTTAGTCCGGGTAATTCTTTACTGATGGGGCTTTCTATTCTGGGAGTCAGGCAGACTCCAATTCCCCTATCAGCCCACAGGCTAAGGCTTTAATTATGACAAAAAAAAAAAAAAATCCTTCATGGCCCAGGCCTGCAGTACTCACAGGACTGAAGGGTGCTTTGGTGGCCCAACTTCTGTGATTCCAAGGGAAGCCCCAGGGGGCAGAAAGAAGCATTGCATAAGCACACCTTGAGCTAATGTATGTCCAATTCCAGATATAATCTCCAAATTCATAGGGACCGAGTGATATCATCAGCAATCGTCAGAGCATGGGTGTGTGGGGCCTCCCCCACCCATTCCCACTCATGCTTGGGTTATCTCTCTCCTATGTCTTATTTTATGGTAAAGTATTGTACATGCCTTTAATCCCAGCACTCGGAAGGCAGAGGTAGGAGGATAACCGTGAGTTCAAGGCCACCCTGAAACTCCATAGTGAATTCCTGGGCTACATTGAGATCCTACCTGGGAAAAAAAAAAAGTAGGAGAAGAAATACATGTGGAAAGGTCACTATCTTGACATTAGTTCCCCTAGAATAACTAGCATTTAGCTGACAGAAGAATTTCCATGTCTTGGGCTGGAGAGATAGCTCGGTGGTTAAGGCACATGCTTGCAAAGCCTAAGGACCTCGGTTCAATGCTCCTTTCCCCACATAAAGTCAGCTGCACAAGGTGGCACATGCATCTGGAGTTTGTTTGCAGTGGCAAGAGGCCCTGGTGCACTCATTCATTCTCCCTCTTTCAAATGAGTAAATATTTTAAAAAAAGTAAAAAGAAACTGTAAAAAATCTACCTATGATATTAAACAGAACTAAAACCCTGGAATAACCCCTACCCTGGGAAAATTGAATATTCTTTTAGTTCTTCTAAACTTGTGGACATTAAAATAGAACTCAGGCAGATGAGGTGGGCAGGCTGGCATCCTTTCACCTGTTTTGAATTTGATGACTCAACTTGAATGCATTTCCCAAAGGAGGTATGAATCTTCTTCCTCTGAGAACATGATAAACACCCATCTGTCAGAAACAATTTTGGGGTACTGAGGTGTAGAGAGGAAGGACAGAACAGACCCTCCCTTGAGGCTACTGTCTGTGCAGAACAGTTCTCTCTGTTAGCTAAATGTACTCATTACCCAGGATCAAGGGCACCCTCACAACAGGTGAGGTCACCCACGCAGGGGACATCCAGACCATGTCCTCAAGAAGCCCAGCCTCAGACAGGCCTCTCTGAGACAATGACATGTTGGGAGAGCAACAGGACCATGGAGTGGGAGCCACACACTGCTATCAGCCCGCGCATTGGCAGGAAGGTGCCACAGAGTGTCAAGCCAGCCTACTTTCCCAGGGGCCCGCGGCTTCACGTGTGCCCCCACCCAAACAGCCCAGGAGCTAGGTGCTCTCATCTTGCTGCTACTGAGTGGCATCTAAGAGTTGGGGGCAGACCGGGGAAGTGAGGCCGAGTTGCCCTCATTCCAAAGTCTATGCTTTTCATTATTCATCACGGGCTGCATTCCCGTTCTCGTTGTTGAATAGGATCAGACTCCGATCCAGTCAGTAACCTTGATCTGGATGCAGAGTCATTTGTGTAAAGATCAAATTTTTAAAAATGTTTATTTATTTATTTTCAAGCACAGAGAGACAGAGAGGAGACAGTCAGAGAGAAAGGGGGAAGAGAGAGGGGGGAGAGAGAGAGAGAGAGAGAGAGAGAGAGAGAGAGAGAGAGAGAGAGAGAGAGAATATGGGTATGGGCCTCCAGCCACTGCAAACACAGATGCATGCGCCACTTTGTGCATCTGGCTTTACATGGATACTGGGGAATTGAACCCAGGTTGTTAGGCTTTGCAGGCAAGTGCCTAAACTGCTGAGCCATCTCTTTAGCCCGTATGGATCAATTTCATTGAACTTGAACCTTCAGAGATGGACACGGATCTGCTTGCATAGTAGAGGGAGTGTGTATAATATTTGGATAAGGTGGGTCTTTAAAATGAATGTTTAAACAGACACATGAGAGAATCCGGAGCAGTGCTTGAGGGTAAGGTGGGTGGGAACAGTCCAAGCAGGAAGTTAAGGAGCAAAACCTCTACCCTTCCCATTCGATCATCTTATCCTCACTTACTAGTCTTCAAAATACTTCCATAATTGGAAAATATATTGATAAGTTTCTCTGCATACTGTTGATATCTATGGACAAGCCTTTGAGTTTTCTGAAGACACAGGCTCAAGTCTGTTCTCACCACTGCTGATTTTCAGTTTCTAGAACAAGTCTGGCACTGTTTAGGAATGTATCACACAATGTATGTTTTATTGCCTCTGTGTGTGTGTGTGTGTGTGTCTCGTGTGCGTGCATGTGTGCATGTGGTATATGTACGGGTATGTAGATATGCACACCCTGTGAGCACACATGTGGAGGCCAGAAGAGAATTCTGGCTACTCCATCACTCATCTGTGTTTCCTTGAGATGGAGTCTCTCACTGAACCTGGAGCTACTATTTTTCGGTCACACTGGCTGACCAACAAGCACTCTGGTCTCTGCTTCTCACAGGACTGGAGTTACAGGCATGTGCGGCCAAGCTCAGCTTTTTACATGGGAAATCAAACTCAAGACAGCCAGGGCTACACAGTGAAACTTGTCTTCAAAAATAAAAATAAGAACACTAAAATAAAATAATTTGAAAAATACAACTTTGGAGACGTTTAAGAGCAAAAGTAACCGGAACCTGAACTTGGATTGAAGTCTGCCTGAATTTTGTTTCATTGTCCCCGATCTCACTATGGTAGCCTTAGTTGGACTAGAACTCAGGCGAGGTACAGTCTTGTGGCAATCCTCCTGCCTCTGTCTCCCCAGTGCTGTGATCCTAGGCATGCACCACTGCACCCAGCAAGACCACCTGAATGTAAATCCTAACTCCAGCACTTACCCATGGCTTTGTTCAAGTTACTTGAATTCTCTGTGCATTAATGGTCTCTACAAAGTCTCCTAGAGCAGATGCGAGGAGCAAATAAACCCATGCATTCCAGACAATCTTGTGCTGGTTAACTCTTCAAAAGGGCCCAGAATATTTATCGGGAAGAAATCTTCCCTCATCTCCATGTCTGCTGATCCCATCTCAAATCACACTAAGCCCCCAAGATTTTGAAAGCAGAGACGTGGTTGTCTGCTGTGGTTTGGGGACAGCTGTGAGGAAGCTTTCAAAGCAGCTGGTACAGGCATCTAACCAGAACATTTTCTTCACCTCAGATTCCTGGCAAAACAAGGCCTGCCGTTACAAGGGAGAGGTTTTAATTACCTAGCCACCTGTCTGGTCATCTGAAGCAACCCCAGCCTTTTGACTGGCTCCCTGTGGGCAACAGGGCATTTAGGGAGACCATGCTCAGAGTCCTTAATGCCTTTCACATCTCATAGCCCTATATAATCAAAGAGAAAGTTAACAACTCTCCCAAACAGGGCACTGTTCTGTCTCCCTTTCTCCATTTATTATTCATGTTGGAGACAGATACTGAGGGTTTGAGTCAGAACAGTTTGAACTCCCTCCTGTCCCTTCAGATGATCAGGATGAGGTGCTTCCTCAGTCTAAAGGCTAACAAGTTACCCAAACTTCCTCTCCAAAGCAAGAGAAATGACTTCTAAATTATAAATTGCTGACATTTTTAAGACTGACAAATATATGAAAGGTAAGTTGCTATATTTAAACCCATAAAACAAAAATAAAATTCTCAGCTCTAAGCATGAGGGGAGGTGTTAAGGAAAAAAAAGAAAGTAAAAAGTAATAAGTAACTTTTAGGAGTATCATTTCTTTAAGCCCTATGTAGACACATTTTTGGCTTTATCTTTCTTTCTTCTTTTTTTAAGAAACAGATATAAACCACACATGAAAATGAGAAACAAAAGGGTTGTAAATAGAAAAAGAAGTAAGAGTATTCCTATTTGCAGACAACATGATCCTATACTTAAAAGACCTGAAAGACTCCACCAGAAAACTCTTAGACCTAGTAAACATTTTTAACAAAATAGCAAGATACAAAATCAACATACAAAATCAATGTTCTTTCTCTATACCAATAACAAACTTGCCAAGAAAAAAAAGAGGATAAAAATCTCATTCATAATAACTACAAAAAGTATCTAATATCCAAAGAGAAATACTGCAAATATCGTAATACCTGAGTCATAGTAACAAAAACTCTGTGGTATTGGCTTAGAAACCTACACATAGAGCAATGAACTAGAAGACCCAGAAATTAACCCACATAGCTATAGTTACATAGTTTTTATAAAGGTCCCAAAAAACATACATTGGAAAACAGAGAGCCTCTTCAAGAAATGCTGCTAGAAAACCTGGATCCATGTGTAGAAGAAAGAAACTAGATCCATATCTCTCACTCTGCACAAAAATCAATTCAAAATGAATCCAAGACCCTAACATAAATATGAAACTTTGAAACTGCTGGAGGAAAAAAAAATTAGAGAAAACACTTCAAGCTATAGACATAGATAAGGGCTTTCTGAAAATGACTCCAAATAGCTCAAGAAATGACCCAAAGATTGATAAATAAGATTATATAACTAAAAGACCTTTACACAGCAAAATAAATAAGTATTGGAATAGGTAGCATTCAGAATAAGAAAAAAACTTACCAACTATACCTTAGACTGGATAGGTAGATAGATATATATAGAGAGAATTGTAAATCTTAGTACTTGGGAGGCAGAGGTAGGAGGATCACCGTGAGTTCAAGGCCAGCCTGAGAGACTACATAGTGAATTCCAGGTCAGCCTGGGCTAGAGTGAGACCCTACCTTGAAAAACCAAAAAAAAAAAAAAAGGAATATATAGAAAGACTAGATAGATAGATAGATAGGTGGATAGATAGCTAGATAGTGACTATATAAAGAATGTATAGAGTATATATAAAGAATGGCAAAAATTAAACACCCAAAGAACCAAATCATCCACTCAATGAATGGGTTAATGAACTGAATAGATAGTTCTTAAAAGGAGAAACACAAATGATCAATAAATATTTAAATGCGTGTTTAACATCTTTAACTATCAGGAAAGTGCAAATTAAAACTGCTTTGAGATTTCATCTCACCCCGAACAAAGTGTCTATCACCAAGAAAAGAAAAGATAACTATTGGGCATGATGGCTCATGCCTGTAATCCTAGCACTCAGGAGGTAGGAGCAGAAGGATCCCTGCAAGTTCAAGGTCAGCCTGGTCTACATAGAGATTTCTAGGCTAGTCAAGGCTACATAATGAGACCCTGTCTCAAAACAAAACCTAGTAAACCTAATAAAGTCTCTCTAATCCTTAAAAAAAAAACCTGGGGTGGAGAGATTGCTCAGTGGTTAAGGCACTTGCCTCCAGTGCCTAAGGCCCCAGGTTCAGTTCCCCAGGACCCACAGAGGAAAATGGACACAATATAAAGGTGCCAGAACTGATTAAACTGTGGAAAGCAGCCAAGACTGATTGATTACTCAATATAACTCTACTTCTCCCCAAGCCCCTAAGTAGAACACCTTTGCCTTACCATAAGCCGTAGCCTTATGACCAAGTTCTAGCCAGAAGAACACGGACTGAAACGTGAATGTCACTTACAGCCCTGGTCACAACATGTCTCGTGCGACATGCAGTATGCATTTCTTTGTGTGTGACCTTGGAAGCCACAGCTCGAAGATGGCAGAGCCACAAGATGGCGGGAACCTGGGAGCTAGAGTCACTGCTCAGAAGAGGACCACCTGCAGAGGCAGCCAGCACGCATGGTTTACGTCACTGACATTACAGGGTTTATCTGTTAGCACTACATGAACTGATACAGCTCAGGTTTAATTCACCCCTCCACACAGCCTCCCTTTGGGATTTGCAAATACTAAGCTTTCCCCAGGCCCCATCAAAGCTTGTTGGTGAAGTCAGTGATCAGAATAATCACAATCAACTTCTTACCTGTCAGCCCCCAGGACTTACTAACAAGAATGTTTCACTCACTTGTACCAGGCGTGGTGGCACAGGCCTTTAATCCCAGCACTTTGGAAGCAGAGGTAGAGGATGGCTGTGAGTTCGAGGCCAGCCTGGGTCTACAGAGTGAGTTCCAAGTCAGCTTGGGCTAGACTGAGGCCCTACCTTAAACTAAACTAAACTAGTAAAATAAAATAAATAGGTTTCGCTCTTGACAGGTGTATCTTATTCTATAAAACAGCATGTACTAAGAATATGCTGTCATCTTTTTGAAAAGGAGAATGGCGTTTAGCAAGATAAGTGATCCTAAAGAAATAACAGTTCAAAATTAATCCATAGTCTTGCCATCAAGACATGAAGTGGAGGCTCGAGTTAGCTGTGAGCTCCAGCACCCCTCTGAGGTCTCTGTGAGGCCCAATCAGAGCACTCGCCCTGCCCTTCTGTGTGACACAGGGGTCCTGGAAGTCTCATCCATGCTTTGTCCCAAGGCCTCCCTCAACAGTACACGATCCACAGAAGGCCCTCAACAAACGGGATGAAAGAATAACGGTGTCACATGTCATTTTTTCCGGTTACTTGGTTTTATCCACAGGGTCTAACCAATACCTTTAAATTTAAAAAATTAAATTTTTTTCTATTCATATTTTAAAACGCAATAAATATAGCTAGATGTGTGCTAATGCTGATGAAATGCAAAACTGAATAAAATACTCAGAATTTTTAAAAAGTAACCCATCCATTTATTCTGCCCATGGCTCTCAGGAAATATTAGGATGAGCAAAATAGAATAAAGTCGAGGTACCTATCTCAGGCAGTTTACAAATCATGTTCAGAACAGTAATGGACGCAGAGCCTCCACGTTTCCAGGTAGGCATGACCCTGGCCCTAGCCTAGCCTAGCTTCTTGCCCCAGGGACCGGGATCAGACAACACAGGCAGAAAAGTTCCTTTGCAGCTTCAAAGTGTACACCCTGCTGGGAATGGAATGGACCCTGGTTGGGAAAACACACCATGGGGAGAACAAAGTTTTGTGATCCCACAAAAGACAAAAGTGTCTTTAACCACCACCCCCAACCCTTTACATAGGATGAGCTCCAGGGGAAGAGGAACCAGCAAAGGCTGCAGGCAGGTGCATAGGCTCTACAAGCAGGGTGAGGAAGCCTTGGGGGAAACGAAGGTAGCGGTAGTGAAATCCCCTTGATGACATGAGTCAAGAGAGCCCTGGCATTCTTGGGGGGCCTGAGATGTGGGGTGCCAGGAGTGGGGAAGAGATGCTGAACACAAAGAGCCTTGGCTAGAGAAAATGAGGGTCAATGCAGGAGCCACCCACATGCCTGGCTGACAGAACTGGACAGGGTGATGAACATTCCAGCAGGTGCCATCTGACACATGCCTTCGGCCGACTAAATATCCCCGCAGGTGCTGTGGCCCAGCGTTCTAGAAGCTAAGGCAAGTGGAGTGGGAAGCAGGCTAGTTTATAGATGGTCCCTAACATAATGACACATTATTTTTCCTACTTTACAATGGAATCAGAGCAATACACATTCTAGAGACTATTTAAATAGTGACCTTCCCCCAGCTCCATCGTACACAGCAGGATGCTGTCATGATACTGGCTGGTGGCAGCAGGCCCATCAGTCACATGCTCAGGAGAAGTGATGAAAGTGATGAAGCCATGATGGACAGGAGGTCAGGTGCATTTCCACGTTTGAGGCTTCTGGCATTTTTGGTTACTGATGAGTTTTTCAGGATGTAATCGCACCGTAAGCTGAGGAGCATCTATGTTCACAAGCAGAGGAGGAGCTCAAGAAAATTAAACTGAGCTGGTCACAGGGCACATTCGGAGTCCAATCAGTGAGGAGGATTGTTTGAGCCCAGGCATTTCAGACCATCCTAAGCAGCCCAGGGAGATACACACCTCCATCTCAAAAGAAAAGAAAATGAAATTGAGTTGTGACACGTTCCTCTATCAAAGTACAGAGTTAAGGTCAATTGTGATACCACTGTACCAAAAGCCAGAGGTCATCACAAACCAATTACTGGTGAGGAAGCCGCAGAGCCATGGAAGGCTGCAGAAAGGGGCTACCAGAGGTCTCTCTCTGGCTGGGAAGATTTTGAGAGGTCGGGAAAGGAAACAGTGAGGCCAGAGAAAATGCAGAGGAAAGATTTAGTGAGACCATGGTTTGGGGTTGGAGGTGTGGCTCAGTGGCCAAGCACTTGTCAAACGTGTGTTTACTCTCATCCAAATTAAAGAAAATAAAATAACAATGGCTCACCTGATTTGACTCTAGCTCAGGACTGTTTAGATGAGAGCCCAAAATCACTTATCTGACAACCTTAAATGGCAGGTCAAAGAATCTGGCCACACTTCTACACAGTAGGTGACATCACTAATCACGAACGATACCTCAATCATAGCATAAGATAAGCAAACTGTGTCTTCAGGACACGGAGCAGGGAAGGAGGAGTTGGAGGGAAGAGAAAGAAAGGAGAGGGCAATAAAAACAGAAAAGAGAGACTGAACGTGCAGGAGCTATGGGAACAGAGAGGGGAAAGGCTGCAGAGATGGGGTACTCTGTCAGAGGAAGGGGAGGGAGGCCCAGCCCAGGCAAAGAACATGCAGGCTGGAAATAGGGACTTAGATCTTGGAAAGAGAGAAAGAAATATCCAGTTGGCATTCGTTGTCAGAGCTGGCAGGTGCTTCGATGATCCACTACCATTCAGGTTTGCTTCTCAAACGGGGAAAGCATATGTGTAAACTGCTCATGCCGCATGCTTCTGCAATCTTAGCTCTCAGGAGGCCGAGGCACGAGGATCATGAGTTTGAGGCCAGCCTTTGATACATAGAGAAATCCTGTTTCAAACCCCTCCACCAGAAAAGCAAACAAACTAACAAAAAAAAAAAAGTGACTTCTTTCAATAAAAATAAATAGCAGGCTGGGTAGACAGCTCAGCTGCCTCACGAGCTTGAGGATTTGAGCTTGCTCCCTAGACCCCACATAAAAAGCCAAACCTCTGGCCCCTACGGGAGCTCCTGGGGGACAATTACAGCCAACAGCGTGAATAAGCAGGGGACCCTACAGACTATGAAATCAACTGGCCATACAAGAAATACACACTTGAGCAACAGTGGCACACAACCCTTGCACGTAACCAACTGCTCTCTGATTGGCCATGAGGCCCACTCAGTGGGAGAGAACTCATACCTGGTCCTAAAAACCAAGTCAGGATCCCATGGTCAGGAAACCCATAGACTCTCGGGCCTCAGCATGCACACCCCCCTCCCCACATTCACCTGCACACACAGATATTCCTAATAATTGGGAATTAAAACTAATAATTATTATTCATCACTAGGGAGTCCTTTTAAAAGGCAGGATGTGATTCAAAAGGTATGGGTGGGGCCTGGAATTCTGTCCCTCACCAGCACTCAGGAATGCTTATGAGGCTGGCAAAGGAGGAGATCAGCATCTCAGGTATGATGTGTCTAGCTGATAGCACATACAAGCACTGCGGGCAACTCGGAATCATATCATTTCAAGAAATATACAAATTTTCACTTGTAAAAATGAGGTGAAATGTTCTTTTTCTATTTATTCATTTAGATCATTTAAAAATTTTTATTTATTTATTTGCAAGCAGAGAGAGGAGAGAGAGAGAGAGAGAGAGAGAGAGAGAGAGAGAGAGAGAGAATGGGCACACCAGAGCCTCCAGCAAATGAATTCCAGATGCATACACCACTTTGTGCATCTGGCTTTCTGTGGGTATCAAATCCAGGTTATCAGGCTTTGCAGACAAGTGTCTTAACTGCTGAGCTATCTCTCCAGCCTCATTTAGGTTATTTTAAAAAATATTTTCATATATTTATTTGCAAGCAGAGAGATACAGAGACACAGAGAGAGAATGGGTGCACCAGGGCCTCTAGCCACTGCAAATGAACTCCAGGTGCATGACCTACTTTGTGCATCTGGCTTATGTGAGTACTGGAGAATTGAACTCAGGTCATAAGGTTCTGGAGGCAAGTGCCTTAACCGCTGAGCAATCTCTCCAGGCCCCACGTGGGTTATTTTTGAGATGAACTCTCACTTTGGCCTCAAACTCTTGGTCCTCAACCTTCCAATGTCAGGAGTAGAGGTATTCACCACCATGACCGGCTGTGAAGTTTTCTTTAAATACATCTAAGTATTTAAAAGTTGATTTGAAAAAAGTAGTATTTAGATGTTAGACATATTTAAACTTGGCAGAAATTGGAAAGATAGCCTGAAATAACTGAAATGTACTGAATGCATGAGGAACCATTTAAGATACTACTAATAAAGAGGAAAATAAACATTCCAGGTTAGAATAAGTAGTGGTTGTGTAAAACTGAGAGAGGCCGCATGAGGGGACACGTAAGGGGACAGACAGCATTGTGGTGCTGTGCTAAGGTCATTTATTCCTCAGCAACTAGAAAGGGAGACAGGGATGTCCCAACGAGGACACTGTGACTCAGAGAGGTGGCCCAGGGTCACACAGCTTGGGCTTATGCAAGTGAGGATCTGAACCCAGATGCGAACTGAGGTGTGCATGGCTCCCAAACAGCTGGCTTAGCTTCTCTCCTGGTGAGCTCTTCAGCAGGCTGGTTGGTGTGTCTGCACAGTTCTCTGCTCAGTGTCACCACGGCTGCCATTTTGTTTTTCAGTGAAACATCCTGCATTTATGTCCGCCAGAACCGTGGGAATTCCCACCGAGCTCCTTGGATGGAAATCAGGTATGATCATTCTCATCTCCAAGAGAACAGACTGAGGCTTACCAGAATTCCACAGCAATGTTCCAAATTCAGGTCTCCCCCACTCCAGATTCAAGGCTCATTCCACAAGCCCACCTCCCCCTGCTTCTCCCCAACGGGGAACCTTGGCTAATATGCAGGCTTTCCTCCTGGGCTGCAGGGACATCCCACCATTTGCCAGACACATGCTCCCCACCTTGCTCTCGGCCTGGTGGACATATGATACCGTTTAAGCCAATTCAGAGTTGAACCTATAATCTTGGTGTCAGTTGGTGGCTAAGAGCTGCCTTGTAATCAGGAGAGGTGCACCAGACCTCCGGCAGGTGCAGACAAGTCACAAAGAAACCCACTGTGGAGCCGTAGATGCCTGGACCGTATACCAGAGTGCATGCATTAAGGTTACAAAGGCTGTTGAAAACCAAAGGAGCGGTACTATAAATAACTCTTATAGGGGTTAATCAATTATTTTTCCAAACTGAGATCTATTCGTATGACATTAGAAGCAAAGCTTAACATATTGTTATTTTGCAAGGAGAGCATTCTAGAAGCAAGGATTTAAGTATCAGTCAAATAACACTCCAGATTCTAACCTTCGTCCCCTTTAATTTATGTTAAACATGGTATTTGTAACCATCACTACTTCTCTCTTGCATTTAGAGGCCAGACTCTGACTTCCTCTTCTGGATTCCTCCAGCTTCCCCTCCTATCTTTTCCTGTTTCCTGCAGGGTGGAGAGAGTGTCTCTTTCTTCCCTGTTCAGTGCACCATGACAAAAGTGAATTCTTCCCATCTCTTTCCATCGAGACCCTGTTTCCCTAACAAAGTTTGCCCACTGCCCATAGGTCAAAGTCCAAAGCAAGGAGAGTCATAGGGCATCATGAAAGGACTGATGAGACATTTAAAAACCCAAGTCCAGCCACATGCCCGCTAGCCCTCTCCATGAGGCCCAGCAAGGCAAAGCCCCTGCTGTAATTTGTGACTTAGCCATAGCTCTAAGCAGAACCCCGATGGGCTGGGCTCCCTTCAGCAAGAGCCAGCCACACGAGAGAGACAAGGAAGCAAGAGAAATGGGATGAGGGGTCATCTCAGACCCTCTCCAGCCAGTGTGAGAAAGTGGGTCACTCCAGGGAATGACTGAATGAATGAATGAATGGACAAAATGGTGATATCACATATAAAGGACAGTCACACATTTGCTGAGTGGGTCCAGGCTCCAGCCCAAATACTTCTTATCTTCCTGGGAGGGATGCAGACAGAGCAAGGGTGACTCCCTTCTCTTAAACCTTAGGGACAGAGTGAGGGGACAACTGAAGAGAGGTCTCCAGAGGGAATAGAAATCTGACTCTGAGTTCTGGTCCCACGAAAGGCTCACTCCAGGTTGTGGGGAACCTTCTAGTAATCTAGCCGTTCCACACATACAGGCATGTTCTCACCACCTCCTGTCTGCGTGGCATCCCTGGGGAATAGCAACACTTCTTGCAGGTTAACAGGAACGGAGAGCCACCCCAATTGATTTCCTAGACAATCGTGTTGCATAGTTCCTGCATTTCTAAACCTTAAATTTTTCTGATTTATTTATTCTTTTTCCTCGATTACGGTGTGATGACATGGTGTACACATCCTTTGTAAAATGATCCCAATCAAGTTGATGAGGGCAACCATTGCCTCCTGCTTCCTGGTTTGGTGTAAGAATGCTTAAGGTGCACCATCTTGGCCAATTTCATACACTCAGTCCTAGTAACTGCAGTCACACCATCCTGCGTGACTTGTGAGAATTTACTCTGAAAGTTTATTTACTCTGGTCAGCATCTATGCCTTCCACCGCTCTACCTCTGAGCCCCAGCAACACTGTTCTACTGTTTCTCAGTCTCATTTCTTTCCCTAAGTTTGAGTTTGGATTCCAACTTCTACCCAAAGTGCTGAGTGGACCACAAGTACCTAGAAGAGGGAAGCCTTCTGCTTTCCTTTCCACAGGATGTTCCGGTCAGGAATGACCAAGTCACTTCAAGCAGCTCACCAGGAGAGAGATAGCTCTAGTCTTCCATGACCTCTGAGGATAGTGATGGCCTTCCTCCCTATCCACCATCCCTCTGAGGATGGTGATGGCCTTCCTCCCTGTTCCTCCAGCCCTCTGCCTCTCCACAGCTGCCAGCCCCCATCTATCAGGGTAGATTCCACATTCTTCCTCACATCAAGACAGAGTCATGCGCAGTGCATGTGGGGCAGGTCTAAAGGAGAGGCCACTGGAGCACTGGCCACTGCAAAGGACCGCAGAGGGACTAGTGACGGTTTCCATGAAAGGACATCACCCCAGAGCTCCTGACACAGCACTGAACCAAAAGCCCACACCCCCTATTTCCCTGACCACCATCTCCACCCTCTCTGAGGGTTTTTATTCTTGTTCATTTAATTAATTAATTAATTAGTTTGTCTCTTTATTTATTTATTTTTCAGGCACACACATGGATTTGCTAAGCCACTCTCATTGCTCCAAGGAATACTTATATAGTTGCTATGGTGTTTGAAGAAACGCTACATGTGGAATTTTTCAAAAATAGTAACAAGAGAAATGTCTACCTTGAACAAATCACTCCAACAGATGAGACTTAAAGACCTCTCTGGTCTGGGACTTTTCAAACACCCACTTCCAGACTGGGGACTGTTTGATAGTACCTCTCTGACCAATTACATACTAATTAAAAGACCTCGGCGTGCTGGAAGTAGCAGCTTTGCATATGGACTTTAATTACTGGGCCCTAGTTTTGCCAAGAAAACACAAAGGGATTTTTCTGGCCGAGGTGGAGAGTGAACCCATAGACTGTGTGGGAGGGGAGATGCAGGAGGAGAACCCAGAGTCGGAAGCAAGGACACCCCCAATCTCCTGGAGAGGCAGCCTCAACCAAGGGTATTCTGAGGAGTCATTCCTTTCTGGCAGTGTCCTCTTTCTGTGTGTGCTATATGTAGTAGTGTGTGTGTGTGTGTGTGTGTGTGTGTGTGTGTGTGTGTGTGTGTGCAAATACATAGCAAATCCATCTCCCGCTGAACCTGGAGGCTGCCAGCTTTTGGTTAGACTAGTTGTAATGCACTTCAGCAATCCTCCTGCCTCTCCCCTCTTCAGAACTGGGGTCACATGAATGTGTGACCACGCCTGGCTTTTCACATAGCTGCTGGGGAGTCAAACTTGAGCAGCAAGTGCTCTGACCCACTGAGCCATCTCCCCAGCCCCTCCTTCCTCTCCCGAACTCTCTCCTAGTTATGTCAACACACGGCTGAGGCAAAGCTGTGCCTCAGTCTCCAAAGATGTGGCTCGGGGATGACCAGTTGGCACAACTGAACCTCTCTTGCCAATGTTCAGTTGGAGGATGGGTGCTTGCCTGAGACCAGCCTGGTCCGCTTGGCAGCTCATACCTGGGTAGACATGCTATCTGTCCAAGTGGAGGTAAAAGTGATGTCTGCATTGCAGTCACAGGCAAGAATAGATCAGAAAGCAGACAACCCAGGGGAAACCGAACTAACAGGAAGGTCACAACACTGACCAACGCTTGCAGGCCTGGGTCAAGTCATTCCTGATCCTGATGGGAACAACTCAGAATGTGTTAGGACGCTAAGCCCATAAATTTCTCTTGCGCCTCCACTGGCTCCGGGTGGCTTTCTATCAATGTGTAACTCAAACCATCATATCTTGTAAAATTAATAATAATAATAGCAATAGTGATAAATAATCCTGGGAGGCGAGAAGTGAAAACAGTGGTTCAACCATATAGTGATCCAGCCTACAAGAAACACACTTGCTACGGCCTCAGAGGGGCCCTAGAGAGAATTCTCAAGCTGGAAGGACCTTGGAGACAAAGCTTCCTGTTCAACCATCTTTCCTTCTCTTCCTAGACAGGTGTGTCAGTGAAGACCCATGGAGACAAGATCTCACCCAGCAGCCAAGAGACAAATTCTCCCCTTCGTCAATGCCTAATATGCAGCTGGGCCTCAGGAAATTCTTACATGGATGCTGCAGGTGCAGGAGCCACCTGTCTTCTCTTCTTCTTTTTCTCTCCCTTTCCTCTTCTGTATTCTCCTCTCTCGCTCTCCTTTCTCCTTCTCTCTATCCTCTCAGCTTAATGAAATCACCTTCCTCTCTTTTTCATGTGGCAGATTTCTCTTGCGATCACCTCCTGTAACGATCTCCCTCTGTCTTGGATCGGCGCTGGCATCTTATTTCTTCTTGCTTTCCAAGGCTTTGACTTCTTGAGCCCACGTTGACCACGTACGATCTTGACACAGTCACTCCTGCAGCTTCCAGCTCAAACTGTCCGACATCTGGCTGTTCCTTAACCATCCTTTTCCTATTTACATGTAGTTTTTAAAAACAGCTGTAATTTTTTTACACCTTACTTACTGCAAATGTGTGCTCACTGGCACTTGTTCTCTTGCTCGCTCTCTCTCTCTCTCTCTCTCCTAAATCAGTTTCTCAGAATTGAGTTCTCTTTATCCTAGTTACTTTTACGTAGCTAAGATCAGAGCTCAGCTACCTAAAATATTTCCATTTGTTTTTCAGAACCAGGGTTGGTCTTACAGTCCTGGATTCAAGCGATCCTGCTTCAGTCTGCCAAGCTGTTGGGACTACAGGTGTGCACCACCACAGCCAGCTTACCTGAAATCTTCTAAATGGTTCAAGATGGTAGTAAAAAATAAGTCTAATCATCTATTTCCTGCCGATTCCTTAAATGACATGATCAGTTAACTTTGCTTCCTGTGACTAAATTCCCTCTCTTTCCATGACAGATGAATGCCATTTGCCAGTGCACAATGTTAGCCAAGCTCTGGTAATGCACAGATGGAAGGCTTCATGCAAACACGAAGCAGGCTTGGTCCTCTCTGGAACCCAGTATGCAGTTGGCAGCCCTCGAGACTTTACAATTATTATTCTTGTGCTCCATTTAGATGTCTTAGGAACTTATAGGTCTTTGGAGAAAAAGCTGGGGGAGTTTGGATGAAGTTCACAAACTCATTTGCTCTCTAGTCCAAGAGAAACCTTTTATTAGAATGTTGGACTGGGAATCTGGAAAGTTAACTCAGGATATAAATGAGTGATACCTTTTTATAAAACCTCCCTTTTGCAAAAATCCACAACTATTCACATGTATCATTTGATTAGCAATGTCTTCTTTTAATGGAAGTCGTTCTGAGGAGAGAGACACAAATAAAATAAATTCGAAAGCTATTGACTATGGATACAAATTTTAGGCTTTCTTTCTTAGCATCATTATTAATATAACTCTAGTAAAGTTATTTCTCTAGAATCTTTCTTAATATTAACTTCGGAATGGTAATTCATTACGAAACAAAAAACTTACTTTCCAAGCCTGGCTTCTGTACTCTGCTGGGGAACCTTCTCGTGTGTCTCTGCTGCTTCCTTTTTCTTCTCTCTGGCCAGCAGTACATCTGCCCTATGGCTCTCGACTTCCAAGGGTCTGAGGCCTGGCTTCCTGAGAAACCATTTTGAGGACAAGGTGACCCAACCCTGAAAAGGAAAGGTAGTTCCCAACGGGGATATTTTACTGATGTGAAACAGGAGTCAGTCTGGATGGGAAGAAACCCGAATTTCCCCATTACATTCTCCTTCTAACTACACTGAGATACACTTCTATCCTAAAATATGCCTGGAATAGCCTCACATGCCAGGAGGGCTGGGTGACCTTTCAAGTTCATTTCATATCGAAACACTGGCAACAACAAAAGTCAGTGTGCACTATCATGTCATCCCATGAACTCACTCAATCCTATGCTGTGAGTCCACCTCCCACACGAGAACTGCCCCCTTAACCCTGGCCTCTGACCCTGCCTTCTGGAAGAGCAGATGTTTATTTCCAAGCTCAACATTTTTCAAGCAGTGATCTGTGGACCAATTATAGCCGAGCACTCTGGGGTACCTGCCAGGAAGGCAGACTCGGGGGCCTTCCTCAGAGATGCAAAGGCACTTAGGTCCTGTCTGATGCTGGGGGTCTGCAGTGTTGTCTCTGTGAAAATGTGAAGAACTGGGGCTGGAGAGGTGGCTCTGCAGTTAAGGTGCTTGCCTGCAAAGCCTAAAAACCTGGGTTCAATTCCCTAGTACCCACATAAAGTCAGATGCATGCATCTGGAGTTTGTAGCAGCTAGAGGCCCTAGTGTGCCCATATGTTCTCTCTCTCTCTCTCTCTCTCTCTCTCTCTCTGAGGTAGGAGGATCACTGTGAGTTCGAGGCCAGCCTGAGATACGTAGTTAATTCAGGGTCAGCCTGGACTAGAGTGAGACCCTACTTCAAAAACAGACAAAAAGGTGAAAACTGGTCCAATTTTTTTCAGTATGCCAAACTCCACCGCAAGGACTATAACAGGGGTCTTCTCCCTGATGGTCCCTCATTCTTACCAAGCCCTTCATTTCTCTACCTGTCCCCTCTCTAACAATCCCACCTTCCCCATGGGGGCTCCTCGGCCTTCCTGGGAGAAATCCATTGACTTGCTTCCAAACGGGGCTTTATTCCACTCCTACTTCTCATGGGCTCCTTCCTTCTCTTCAGCACTTTGACTCTCATCTATAATCCAATAAACCTCTCTAAACCCTATCCTCTGGCCTGTGGATTTCAATTTTTTGAGAGCCAGGAATCCGGAGACACCCCATAATTCCCAGGTCATATTGGTGCTTTGGCATATCATATTAGTTTGTTGGTCAGGAGCTGCAATTCTTGTATCGTATTGGTTCTTGGCCAGGACCCAGAGGGTGTGTTCTCCTGCTTCCTGCTTTCCTTAGCATGGGAAGCAGGCATGATTCTGCTCTGTCTTCTAAGTCTCTTGTCTACAACTCTCTCCTGCTTGGGAACCGCATGGTGGGCTGGGGAACTTTCTCTGGGAGACATTATTAAACTGTTCTCTCTTTCTGATACTTGCGATGTGGGATTAAAGATGTGCACCACCACGCCTGGTTAAATGTGTAGCCCAGGCTGGCCTTGAACTCCTGATCCTCCTGCCCTCCGCCTCTTCAGCAATCTCCTCTGAAAGTGCGCCACCACCACCGGCCATATGTTCTTTAGACCTTGGAGTGAGACAGGCTCGGCCACCTGGCCCAGGGACAAGGGAAGACAGCAAACAGAATAGGAAGAGTGTGACTCTCTATATGCATTTCTCTCTTGCTATAGATTTCCATTTCAAGATTAAGCTTGTGCCTAGACCAGTTGAAACAGAAAAGGTTAAAGCCACTGAAAATATAGACAAGTACATAGCTGTTTTAAGGTGATGTTAGGTTACTAGAAACTAGGTTTTCAGCCTTAAAACAGGAAGTGTTTATTCATGTTTTCTACAATAGCACATAGGTGTTCTGAAGTATAAGCAAAACATCAAAGTTTAACTCTGCTTTTAAGATTGCCTCATAGACTCAATTAAAAAGGCAAAAATTTAGATGGGCTTAAATGCTCTTTGCAAAAACTTACATCTTTGACAGATTGCTTCAGCAGGGTTTGTTAATAGAACAGAACACCGAAGTGTCAAAAGTATTTTACCCATGGTTCCAACTGTTGATGACCAATTCCTTTTCTATCTCTGAGACCCTTCAGAGCTGACCCAAAGTGTAGGTGAGACCCACCCCCAGGCCTTTCAATTTCCTAACAGATAGTGACTATGAGGCTTTTAAGTCCAAGGCTCAAGTGTGCCAGGAGGCATCGGGGATTATTGGGAGCCACAGGACTCTGCCTTGTATGTTGGCTCACACCTTTAATCCCTGTACCTGAGAGGAAGAGACAGAAGCATCAGGAGTTGGAGGTCAGTCTGACACCAGACAGTGACAATAGAGGCTCTCTTAATCCCCAAGGCTACTAAATTTATTTTGGGGACACTTCTCATGATGTCTTAAGACAGAGGTGTCAGGACTTTATTCTGCTTTAGTTGCTTTTTAACAAAACCATTTTCAGGTGCTTTAAATGAATTGGTAAGATTATCTGCAGGGATGTTTTACCAGTCTTTACACATGCGTGCTTTTGTTCCAGGCTGATGTAACAGGAGCTAAAAAGGACAAACAGCATTTTGGTCCCTGCTTTTAGGTCAAGTAGACCTCAGGAGATGATAGAACACTTCCAAAGGATCCTATAGATCTGGCAAGTGACCTGTTATCTTGATCAGAAGGTGTATGGAGAATCAAAGTTGGGCTCCAGCCAGTGTACAGTCTGCAAAAGGAGAGTCAGATCAGAAAAGATCCTTGTGGTGGTTTGAGTCAGATGTCCTCTCATGTGTTTTGGATGCTTGATCACCAACTGGTGACAATTTGAAAGAGGGATCACTGCTGGAGGAGGTGTGCTGTTGGGGAAATGCTTAGGGGTATCATAGTCAGCTCCCCTTTCCAGGGCTCAACTCATACCCCTGCTTCTATTTTCCAGCTGCTGTGGCACAGGTGATGTCCAGTCTCTGCTCATGCCATGCCATCATGGAGCGGTCCCTTGAGACTGTAAGCCAAAATAAGCTTTTCTCCCATCAGCTGCTTCTGGGTTGATGCTTTATTCCAACAAGAAGAAGGCAACTACAACAACCTCCAATGCTTCCAAAGGAAGTCACATGGGCAGCAAGGCCCTGACTCATCCAGGCAGAAGATTCCAGTGCCAAGACAGCCATAGTTCTCCTCCCAGGTCCCTAAAAGTCTCTCCTGAAGAACCACATCTGACCTTCAAAAATGCATGTTTAATTATGTTTTAGCTACCTACTTGGTCTTCAACACTCAGCAAGAAAATATAGCCAGAAAGTAAAGTTTACCTTAAATGCTCTGAGCTACACAGAACCAAAGAGTATCTTTTAATTCCAAAGGTCAAATGAGAGAGGCAACTGTAACTTTAAGTGTGTTCATGGTAACCTAGAGTGAAATTTGTGTCATTATCAAGGCTAAATGCTATGTATTCTTTTTTTCAATATTTATTTTTTTTGGAGGGGAATGGAGGGCATGCCAGGGCCTCTTGCTGCTGCAAATAAATTCCTAATGCATGTTCCACTTTGTCTATCTGGCTTTATGTGGATACTGGAGAATGGAACCCAGACCATCAGGCTTTGCAAGCAAGTGCCTTTTACTGATATTCAGCCCTGTGTGTGTATTCTTGATAATTCTGCTAACATCTCATCTGCTTTATAAGATTTATAAAATCTTCTTATATATAGTTTACACAATGTTAGACACCACTGTGCCATTGGTGAACAGCTCTGGAAGTGGATTTCAGCATCTTCATGGTGGAAGGGAATTCTCTGTTAACCTTTGGACCTTGTGTACTCAACTGCTGTTTTAACATTATCTCCTCTCATTTTATAGTCAGCCCACACTCAGGTAGTCCTACGACAATCAACTCGATCTGCCTGGGTCCCTTCAATTGCCCTCCAAGTCCCGAAAGTCTACAAGAGTGGGACCCCTAAAGAGCTCCAATGTGCTCAGTGATTCCTGCCTCCTCTTGTTTTTATTCTTTCTCCCCAGGACTATCTTCCGCATTACACCAATGAACTTTCAGGGTCTCTTAGACAGACTCACTGGAGGTACCCAAACTGCCTCATCGTATATCACCACTCAGCAGACTGGTCATCACCCCAATTCTCTAAAGACAGCTGCTTCTTCAGAGGGGGACTGAGGCAGTTTAAGAGTAACAGGGCCCCTCCAAAGCAAATGCAAGGAACGACCTTGGGCCTGTTCTTGCTGTGCACTTCACTAGAGCTCAGAGAAGAATCTGACTTCTCCTTCATGCTGCCTAAAGGCGTTCCCTAGACCTGTTTCTCCTTAAACTCAGCCTGAGTCCCTCCATAGGATGGAGTTCTTCTTTCCTAGAATTAAGATGCCTGCAAGGATTAAATCTGAACCTAGCCTTGTGGCTGGTTAGCCTAGCTCCCATTCAGAACCTAAAAAAGGCTCAATTTGGGGTCTCTAGGTAGTTTTACCTGTCTCCCGCCTTCTCTTGGACAGGAACCCTCTGTACTCTCTCCTCTTTCCTTCCCTTAAGTGCCTTTAGGTTCTATCTATAACCTAATAAAACCTTGAAAATTGGGACTAAGTTCAGGAATCAGGCTGCATATTCCTGGAGGACCTCAAACTGTATGGTCCATGAACTTGGTGCTCTAATTCTATCAGAGATCAGATCCAGTGGAGCCTCAATGGACAGAATCCCGTTCTAAATCTCTCCCGTTTGCTGGGTTTCATTCTTATATGAAGGCCAAACCCGCCTTGCTAATCATGGCAATTTAGGAGCAGAATCTGTCTTCACACAGACCCATTCTAATGAGAAATACCACACAAAATAGTTGCTTTACCCAGGCTGCCGAGTGACAGGGTGACAAATACAAAATACACTCACTTTCTTTTCCTCCCTTTCAGCCATTGTCACTTGGCTTTGTCCTTCAGTTTGCCCTTCTAATACTTCTACCGCCACTTAAGAACTGTCTGTGCTCCTTCCGTGTAATGCTGGCCAAGATCCCATTTGATCGCACCTGTGTTCTATTTAATCCTTTATCCATGTGTCTATTCTTTCAGAGTAAAGACAATGTGGTGAAACTGTTCTTCCTTATAAGGGAACAAGATTTTTTGCTTGAATGAGAGGAGTATAGCTGGGTTTATTAAACATTTACTAAAAACTAAGCTTTTTCTGAATACTTCCTCCTTAAGTACTTTGAAGAGGATTGGTCCCAGGAACCCCTAAGGATATTATGGTAGTTTTAATGTATGTCCCCCATAGACTCAGGTGTTTTATCAAAGCTTGTATCTTGGGTCTCCAGCTGCCTGACTGGAGGACGTGTCAATGGAGGTGGATCCTGGGGTCCAGACCAAAGGTTTGGGGATGGATCTGAATTCCAGCTCAAAACTAAGCAGAGAGGTTTGAGTTCTGGGGGTCACACTTGCTACAGGTTTGTGTCGCTGCTTTTTGGTGATTGCTGGCTGATGGTGGTTTTTCTCTCTCTTATTGGATTTATGAATGGGAGTCAGCTTTGTCTACCATTTATGGAATTTCCCCTGGATCTGTAAGCTTGAAATAATCCCTTCCTCCCATAAAACTGTGTTTGGTTGGATCTTCATCCCAGCATCGTGGAACTCTCTACTACAGATATCAAACCCATCACGTGCTTAAGGCCCTGATATAAAATGATATGGCATTTGCCTGTAATCTACACACTTGCTTGCATACACCTTATAATACCTGAAATGATATCAGTACTATTAAATTATCATACTATATTGTTTAGGGGATAATGACAAGGAAAAAATATTTTCAGTGCAGATTCTATTTTTTCTGAACATTATTCCTCTGCAATTGGTTGAATCTGTGATTGTGGAATGCATAAACACTGAGGGCTAACTGTACTATTTTTACTCCACTTTACATATGATGAAATGGCATTGGAGGGAGCACAGTTTGCTCACAGAAAGTGCTTGGAGTTGTTTGATCACAAGGTCTAGGACAGCAACCATTCTGGTACCATCTTTCTCCACAGCCTGAAAGTGTAGTGAGTTTCTGCACTGGGGCTTCCTGCCATGAACTTCTCCTACAAACAATTGTACCTAAGTCCATTCATGGCTATCCTAAGTCAACCCACAAGGAGAGCTGGTGGCCAGCCTCACCACCCTGGCCTTCTGTTCTCTCTCAACCAACCCTTTGCCTTTTTCAGAGACTAACCCCGCAGGCCCCTTTACCACATGGTTCCTCATATCAAGCAGACACTTCATTTCAGGATAATTCATGCAGTCATCATGCCTGGCTTCCTTACGAGCATTCTTGCCACATCAAGCCAGGAGCTCATTTCCCCTAATATTTCCTCCACAAATGTCATTGCTGTCACCTACCCTAAAGCCCTGCTTCTTGCTCTTTCATCCTGGCATCTGAAACGTGTCTCCAAGTGTCCCCAGAGACTCAGTTGCTGCCACAGAATCTCCATGCAGGCCTTTCACAGTTTCTCCTTTGAAGCCCTCAAATACCCCAGTGAACAATGTCTCTTCTCTGTCACTTTGGGAGGACTTGATTTCCTTCTGAGCCTTTAAAGCCAACCAAGATTTGAGCCAAGGAGCATGGTTAAGTAACTGGCTATTGCAAGCCATTTGGTTTATCAAGGCGTCTAGCTCCTCGTTCTGTCCAGCTTGAGGCATCCCATCATGGAACTGCCTTCCATTCCAGATCCTTAGATGATAGTAACTGGCCCCCAGCCTAAGCTTGATTAAACTTTGCATGTTAAATTGGCTTTCCAACTATCTTGCTCTCCCAAAGCCTGCACATCTGGAATCATTCACAAAGTGGTGGTTGAAATTTCCACTAATTCAAATGGAATGCTGGGGATGAAGGCCTTTGGGAGTCCCTAAGCTTCCCTTGAGTCACCAAGCAAGTCATTCTACTGTAAGAAATGTGTATATCAACAAAAATTCTAGATAAGGTCATTGAAGCAGATCCCTGAATTAAGGTCAGTAGAGTATCTCAGCTCTTAATGTGGCCCTAGGTAAGTACAAACCTCATAGGCAATACCATAGGCTAACTTGTGTCCCTTCAACCTAGGCTCTAATTTAATAGGCTGATATCCTTATTAAAAAATCTCTCTCTTTTCTCTGTCTCTCTGTCTCTCTCTGTCTGTCTGTCTCTCTCTCTCCCTTCTTCCCATCTGTGAAGACATAGTGAGGGGTCTGCCAGGAAAAGGACCATCACCAAACATGTTGGCATCTTGTTCTTGGATTCTCAGTCTCACAACTTTGGTTAAGTTAGGTTAACTAAGGTTAACACTCCCCATTCTATGGCATTTTGTTATAGAAGTCAAGCCCAATACACAGACAGTAAGCTTTTCTTTTATGTCCAGTCTGCATGTCTGCATGGCTCACAGGAATAAAACAGGAGTGCAGAGGAAGAATACCTTTTGTATTGATTGGTGCTACGGCCAAATGCCTGACAAGAGGCAGAGAGATGAATTTCCATGCTCAGCTGACTTCTGATTCAGTTCAGGAGCCCAGGCCAGGGAACAGAACTGCCCTCAGTTAGGATGGGTCTCCCAATTAACTCAATCTAGAACCACTTTCACAGACGTGCTCAGAGATTTGTTTCTAGGGGACTCTCCATCCAGTCAAGCTGACAATAGAGGTGGGCCATGACAAGCCCACTCCCTGTCAACATGACATCAAACACCATTTTAAAGCCTTAATACTCCATCCATTGTCTGTATAGATGCATAGCCATTTTACAACTCAAAATTCATTCAATTCTAACATTCCAGGGTCTCCATTACAGCCTGGGCTTCTCCTTCAAGCTTTACACAGTGGCCTTTCAGGGTCTCCTTGCAGGCAGTCTGACACTATCACACATTGCCTGGCATTAGCAGCTCTCTGGAATTGTAGCCTTAGACTCTGTTACCCTCTCATCCCTGCATCTTTCATGACTGTAAAACTAGTACTTCATGTACAATGTTGCCAAGTTCTTCTGCCAGCCTGGCCCCCTTGAACTACACTCCGTTCTGTTTCTGTGTGCCTTCCAGGCTGAGCCTGGTGAACACTGCCCTAGGCAGTTGTTTTCAAGCTGGAAACCCTTTGATGCTCAGTAGCATTCTCAGTTCTGGCTCTATCCTTTCAAATACATTTGGATTGTCATAAGCTACAGCCTTTCATGGGTAAGGTGCCCTTAAGGCATCTTTTGTATGGTCCCAGTGTACAGCAGTAGGGTTATTTTTAATGGCATTAATCTCTTTAACAATCACAGCTGCTTTCCCAGCCTCCTTATCTGCACCTTTAACTTTGAAGGCACATCTTTCATGACTTTTTTCATTGCTTATTTCTCTCTCTCTCTCTCTCCTTATAGACCTGGGTCAAACCAGTGAAGAAAAGCCCTCAGACAGACTGAAAGCTCTTCTTTGACATTTCTTCCATCAAACAAATTAGTCCACTACTCTTATATTCAGCCTCATTCAAGTTATCAGGACATGGACAGACTACCGCCAGATTTTTTGCCAGAATAGAACATGGACTACCGCTAGTCCAGTTCCCAATCAAGTCCTTATTCCCCTCTGAAACCTCAGGAGCCAGGCCCACCCTTTCAGTGTTTCTCCCAGTATTCCTGTTGTCTAAATTCACACCAGAACAGCACATTAAGCTTATTTTACAGTATTCCAGGACTTCATAGCCTAAAGTTCCAAACCCTTCCACATTCCTTGTACAAACCAGTTCCAAAGGCCTATGAACCACATGGTCAGGTTTATCACAGTAATAGCCCCAATTCTCAGTACCATATTTCTAAAATTAGTTACTTTTCTCATTACTATGACCAAATACTTGACAAAAAGCAACTTAAGGGGGAAGGGTCTCATATTTTGGCTCTCGGCTCCAAAGGGCTTCCCTCAGCATGGAGGCAGGAAGATGGAATAGCTGTAAGTCAAGAAGAGAGCAATGAATGCTGACTGTGATGGTTAGGTTTTGTTGTCAACTTGATCTTTTTAATTATCTTTGGTGGGTCTTTGATGTTTATCACAGGAAGGCAGCCCTCTCATCAGGGGGTAGGATGTAAGGAAGCTCAGGGAAGCTGGAAATTAACATCCTTTCCTGAGAGGGCAGTGCAGGAAGGAAATTCTAGACTCAGGAAGCCAACAAGTCTGGGATAAGGTTGCAAGACCCTGACCTAAGGCTATATAAAGGAGGGAAAAAAATCTCTGTCTCCTCCTGCCTCCCCGGCTGCTAGTGCTTGTTGTGTGTCTCTTCATCGGCATTGGAGTGAAGCTTCCTCAGCCTTCCAGCCTGGACTGAAGACCAGTGGCTCCTCAGGAAACCTTTAGGCCTCCAGTGCTGGATTGGGACTGCTGAGGCCTTCCAGCCACGTGGACTACGTGGTGACTGGTTCCTTGACTCTCAGGTTTGTAGACTGCTAATATGGGACTGCCGTGAGCTAATCCAATAAACCCCCTTTTTGTTTACTACAATTCATTCTGTTGGTTCTGTTCCTCTAGAGAACCCTAATACACTGATGCTCAACCTTAGTTCTTTATTCATTCTTAGTTCAGGACCCTAGGCCATGAAATAGTGCTGCCCATAGTTAGGGTGGGTCTTTTTAGAATTATCCTAATTCTAGAAAATTCCTCATAAACCTTCCCAGAGATTCATGTTCTAGGTGACTTTAGATCCAATCAAGTTAAAAACAGAGATTAACCATCACGCCACTCTGCCTAGGAATGGTGCAGGTGTCAGGAAGGGCAGCCAGGAAACTAGGCAGAGGAATGTGAAAAACAATTCATCACCCACCTACAATAAGCATTTATAGAAGGACTACGTAATTATGAATACTTTCCAAACATAATGTATTTATATTCGCTTAAAGCATCATGAAATAAAGACCAGGAAAGGTGCAAGGAAAGTGTGTAACAAGGGTCATTTTGGGTAGATTCAGAGAGAGGAGAGGAAAAGGAGGCAAGAAGGTTGATGAAGAGGGACTTTTTCAGAAGTAAATAATTTCAATATGCTCACCTATAAAAGGAAAACCAGATAATCTTGTACATATCTGCTGAATAAGGAAGAGACAGCTGCAGGAAAAGGTACCTGGCTTTCCTGTTTGAAATGCCATCTTGCTTTCTAGGCTTTCTCTCTGAGACATGGAAATGGAAACCTACCTGTAAGTGTGTCCCATTCAAAGCATATCCCCAGTATCTGGGATAGTAGCTGCCACATAGTGATTATGACTTGGATGCAGTTATGCACGAATGAGCTCAGTATGACGGTTCTGTGGGAATGTCTCAATTGGCTAGGAGATGCAATTGAATCCTTACACACTCTAGTAACTCCATGGAGTAAGTCCCAGATGTGCTACTAAAGGGCTCCAAGGTTTAAATGGCTCAAGGGACTCTGGGTGGTACAAGGAAAAGAGTCCAAGGATTCAGCACTTACCAGGGACATCATATCCCCGACAAGAGTGTGCGGCCCTCTTCTGTCAGACAACCAAGACTATATGGTCCTCAAATAGACTCTTCCCTCCTAAAATATACAGGGGTTTTGAAGAGCTACCATGTGTTTTGATACCACATTGAGACTTTGCAGAATATAAAGGGTGAGAGCGAAGGCGAAGGCTCCAGGTTACCTGTGTTCAAATACTGATCCCATCACTTCATAGAATTAGTTAGCTGTACCACAGTCTCCCCACTCATGCCTAAGTGAGGATGGCACTCAGTATGGTGCCTAGTCCCAGGAAAGAGGTAAGAGTTGAATGAAAGCATTGAATGAAACACAGTGGATATGAAGGTAGCCAGGAGCTATCATTTGACATTTATTCTAATTCCTAGAAACAAAATATCTTGCCTGAATAGAAGGTAGACTATGCCTTGTTCTGTGTCTGTGGGTTCCAGGTGTGGCATGTGACTCCAGTCTTTCACCACTCTAAGTATGTCCATGAATGACCACAAAAGCAACACAATGACGGGTTGGGGGTTACAAGCAATGAGGTCTACCTGTATCTTTTACTCTTTCTCCATTCAAACCCTTGGGGAAAGTTGCTTTTTCTCCTATGCCAGGCATGACTCTCTCATTTGAATCTATTCTTGCCCACCTCTCTTTCCCTTCTGTTTAATCCTTATCTTCGCTCTCCCACGCAAGAGCTTGATATGTATCTGTCTAGGAGAAGAGTAAGAAGACCAGCTCTCAGGGTACAGCATGTATAGGAAGCAACTGTATCAGTTCTCTTCTTGTTGCTGGGATAAAATGCCCAACCAGAGGCAGTTTAAGGGAGGAAAGGGTTTATTTCAGCTTAGGTTCAAGGGGGAGTCTACTATGGAAGAGAAAGCATGGCAGGAATGGACAGCCAGCCTCACTCCTTTGTAAAGGCAAAAAAAAAAAAAAAGTAGAAAGCACAAGAGCACGAAGTGGGGCTGGGCTGTAACACTTCAAGGCCCTCTCCCAGTGACACACTTCCTCCAACAACAGTCCACCTCGTAAGGGTTCTACAACTTCCCAACAGCACCACCACCTGGGGATCAAGCATTCAAGACATGAGTCTATGGGGGACACTCCACAGTTAAAACCATCCTTTTGTTTCTAGGAATTAGATTAAATGTCAAATGATTTCCCCTGGCTACCTTCATATCTACCTGTGTTTCATTCAACTCTGACATCTTTCCTGGGACCTGGAACCATACTGAGTGCCATCCTCACTTGGGGATGAGTGAGGAGACTGTGGTACACTTAACAAATTCTATGAATTGATGGGATCAGGACCCTTCTTTAGGAAGCACCAAGACACTGGGTATGGTGGTTTGATTCAGGAGCCCCCCCCCACACACACACCATAAACTTTTGGCTTTCCAAACTGTTTTGAATGCTAGGTCCCAAGCTGATGGCAGTGTTAGAATTGGAACCTTATTGGAGGTGTGTCGTTGGGGGTGGGCTTATGGGTGCTATAGCCAGCTTCTCCATGCCAGTGTTTGCCACACTCTCCTGTTGCTATTATCTACCTGCTGTTGGCCAGGTGGTGATATCCACCCTCTGTGCTGTCATTTTCCCTGCCATGATGGAGCTTCCTCTTGCCTCCCATCAGCTTCTTTTTATCAGGTCCTTTGTCACAGCAATGAGAAAGCTGACTGCAGCAGTTAAATTGGTATTCAGTTGCTGCTGCTAAAACACTGATTCTGGCCTTTTGGAAGTGATTTACAGGAGAAATATGGATGGGTTTGAAATCTCAGCCTAAGAGATGCCTCACAGTGCTGTAAGTAAAGCGTGATGGATCATTCTGGTCAGAGTTAAAAGATCTGAATGTAATGAGAACTATGGACTGTGAGGTTTGGCTTATGAGGGTGAGAAAGAACTTGGTCAGGACTGTGCCAAAAGCAGTTTGCATGAGAGGCTTACTGCATTCTGCCTGCCTGTGTCCTGGGAACCTATGCAGGGTTGTTTTATGTAAAGATGAACTGGTGTGAGCAGATGGAGATGGCACAGAAAGTAAGATCTTTGGGTCGAAACTGCTGCCTGTTCACCTGCAATTGTTTGAGTGATGACAACATTGAGATTGGGCCAGCTGATCTGCATTAGGACAGCAAGAAGAATGCAGACTCTTTTGAAGTAGGAGACCTGGATGTTGAAGTTTTCCTACTCTTCAAAGTTGGCTTTGTTCCCTCCTGGATTAACAAGTTGGTAGCCCACCTGGTACTATGGAGTATGACAAATTCAGGAAGAGTGGGTTATTGAATATGTAACAAGGCTTTGTGTTTTGGAAACAGCCATGGGCAGTGTGAAGCAGGTGTGTTGAATTGCCTCATAGAGTCTGGATGGAGCCATGAGGATGAACCATGGGTTGCAGTGGAAACCCAGTGGAGATGCCAAGACTATGGGGTAGCTGCCAAGGAGAGCTGCTGGCACTGGATGAAATTTTATCGGACTGCGAGTAGCCTAGCTGGAGGGGTGGAATTGGAATTCAAGAGACTAGTCATATGACTGGTTAGAATTATTGGACTTGGAGTTATCTTGTTTGTTTTAAATCTTATATTGGTTAATTATATTCTGTCTTATATTCTGTCTTTGCTATGCCCAATGCCATCTTTTTCAATGTGATTGTTCTGTGCCATTATGTTTTTTTTTTGTTTTCTTTTTGGTATTATGCCTCAGTTAAAGGACCTTGAATTATGAGGATGTTTGAACATCATTGAGATTGATACAAACTGTGGGGATTTTTAAAGTTGGATTGAATGCAATGCATTTTACATTATGTATGGTTACCAGTTTAGGGGGGCCAGGGGAAGAATGTTGTGATTTGATTCAGGTGTCCCCCAGAAACTTCATGTTCTGAATGCTTGATCCCCAGTGGATGGCAATTTTAGAAATGGAAACTTGTTGGGGGTGGGCTTGCAAGTGTTACAGCCAGTTCCCCTTGCCTGTATTTGGCACACTCTTGTTGTGCACCTGATGTTGGCCAGGAGGTAATGATCTCCTTTTGCTCATCCCATCATTTTCCCTGCCATAATGGAGCTTCCCCTTGAGTCTGTAAGACAAAATAAATCCTTTCTTCCAATCAGCTTGCTTTTGGTCAGGTTCTTTATGCCAGCAACGAAAAAACTTACTGTAACACTGGGTAAGAAGGAGTAGAAAGGAGAGTCTGACATCCAGTTTCAAAAAGCCAGAGACTTGCTTGACATGGTAATATAAGAGATGTAATGGTCCGAGGGAGGCTAATGAATGTTGTTTCAGACCACTTAAGTATGAAGTGTCCATGATATCCAGATGGTACATGTCAATCAGAGAGCAATTGTAGAGAAAAGAAAGCAGTTCTTAGCCTAGCAGATAAGGACCAGGGTATACAACAAGTTACATCCTCTCCACAACAGTCAGAGAAGCAAGGTGGACACCTCTACAGTCAGGAGCAAGCACCAAATTCATTTCAGACCTGTTTGGCAAGGAACCCCTAACAGACAGACTTGCGTTCAAAGCCCTGGCTTGAGCCAATGCTTCCAGAACGGAAGGGTCCAAGAACCTATACGTGGCCAACAATGCTACTTTCACAGGATGGGCCCTGCGTGAATCCTACTTCTGCTCACAGGCAGTGTATGTGCTTCTGACAGGAAAGGACAGACCATAGTCCTGTGCACCGCTGGCCAGCTCTGGCTGCATAGGTGGGGTGAGCCTCTGAAACAGAGCATGGGTCCAGCTTCACAAGGCAGATGTCTACACAGAAGGATGCCACTCTGATGCTGGGCAGCCATAAAAGTGACAAGTCGATGGCCCTAGATTCAGAGGGGTTGGAATAAGGACCAGTAATGACAGCTTTCCCTTTCAGGCACTTTCACATTTTAAACACACTTTACACTATTTAGATACACAGAAAGTATGACATGGGTATCGTGGAAAAAGCCAGGAAAAACATCAATTTCCTAGGTTACCAACTGTCCCAGTCTGTTCAGGAATGATGAGTTTTCTGGTCAACACAACTAACAGGGAGAAGTCTGGGAAACCAGGACAATCAGTTGGTCAGTTTAAGCTGGTCACGCTAGTCTATACCCACATTATAGCTTGTCCCCCTAAGAAGACTGACTTAACTTCTTTGAACCTTAGTTTCTCCATTTCTAACACAGGTTTAACAAAAGTAAGATTGTTGTCAAAGATTAGAGAGATTATAAAGCACTTAACTTTAGCAGGCACATAGTAAGACATCAAAAACTGTCCGAAATTATTAACCCCAAGAACTCATGTTTGCCCACATCATTACAAGAGATCTGACTAAGATTTCAATCTATGACCAAATGATTCTAAGCCACATTGTAAGTCTCTCAGCCCTCATTGTATCTCCATCTAGACTGTGAGATGGCTCAGCGGTTAAGGCACTTGCCTCCAGAGCTTAAGGCCCCCGGTTCAATTCCCCAGTACCCACATAAGCCAGACCCACAAGGTGGTGACCCTAGTGCTCTCTCTCTCTCTCTCTCTCTCTCTCTCTCTGCTTGAAAAATGAATAAATAAAATATTTTTTTAAAAACCGTGAGCCCCAAAATAAACTCCTTCTGTAAGCTGCTTCTCGTGGGGTATTTTGTCCCAGAAACAAGAAAGGTAACCAAAATGATGTTGTAATTCAGCTGTGGTGGCCTGGTAGGCTGAGTTAGGAGGGTTGCCATGAATTTGAGGCCAACCTGTACTACACGGTGAGTACCAGGCAGCCAGGACTATATAGCCAGACCTTGCCTCAAAAACAAAAAACAAACAAAAGAACAATAAAGGACTCTCGAAAAGAAATAAAAACAGGGGCTGGAGAGATAGCTCAATATTTAAACTTGCTTGCTTGCAAAGCCTGGCAGTCTGGGTAAAATTCCCCAGCAACCACATAAAGCCAGATGCATAAAGTGGTACATGCATCTGGAGTTTGTTCGCAGGGACGAGGCCCTTGGCACATCCATTCTCTCTCTCTCTCTCTCCCTCAAAATAAATAAATAAAAATATTTTCTAAAAAGGAAATAAAAATACAAAGAGGCATTGCTGGTTAAGCCAATGAAGGAAATAAATCAGAAACATACTGACTACAAACAGGTGCAGGGAACCTTTGGAGGATGATAGAAATTACCTAAGGCAAGTCGTGATGGTCACACAGCTACGTCAGCGTACCATTCAGTCGTGTACTCAAGATGGGTAAAGTATAGTGTGTAAATCATGCTTTACAGAAAATGGCTGTAAGTATGAACTTGTGAAAAAAATTAAAAATACATAGAAAGAATAACAAGACACAGCTGGGTAAATAGAAAACAAAGAGCAAGATGATAGATTTAAAACCTATTAGAGGGCTGGAGAGATTGCTCAGTGGTTAAGGTGCCTGCCTGCAAAGCCTAATGACCTGGGTTCGATTCCCCAGTACCCACATAGGCCAGATA
>PVHP010010569.1:0-14931 GCA_004024765.1 Zapus hudsonius | reverse complement strand
ATCACCTGGATGCTCGGTGCAGGAGTAGAGGAAAGATTAACTGCAAAGAGAGGGAAAGGATTCTTGAGGGGTTACGAAAAGGTTCGATGCTGTGTTAGGATAGCATAGAAGGCTTTATGTACACTGGGCATCGTAGTGACCAGGACTTGGGGGAAAAGAGCAGGATTGTGAGTTCAAGGCCAGCTTGAACACCACGAGAAGCTACCTTATTTTAATTTTTAAAAATAATTTTAAATTGTTTATTTGTTTGTTTGCAAGGGGAGAGAGGGGGTGCTGGAGGAGAGAAAGAAAGAGAGAGAGAGACAGAGGCAGAGAGAGAAAGAATGGGTGCACCAAGGACTCTTGACACTGCAAACGAACTAGATACCTGCACCACTTTGTGTATCTGGCTTTACATGGGTAATCAAAGCCAGGCTGTCAGGCTTTGCAAGCAAGCACCTTAGCCACTGAGCCATCTCTCCAGCCTGAGAGACTATCGAGAGAGAGAGAGAGAGAGAGAGAGAGAGAGAGAGAGAGAGAGAGAGAGACTATAGATTTAAGGTCATTGAACTATACACTTAAAATTTATTGTATTTCCTTAATAGCTCAATAAAGCTTACAAAAAGCTTTACAAGCAGTTCAGCCAAAGAAGCATGTAGGAGACGATCCACTAGAAAAATATTCCACCTTCTATATTTAAATTACCTTTGAAACATTCACTTTGGGTCACAGTTTTAGCATGTATAATATATTATTTATACATTAACATATGTATATAATCTATATATATATATAGTATATAATTCAAACATTGGGACCTGAGCTCTTTTGTTTTCACTGGATAGAGATCACCAGGCACTTGGAAGCTCGGCGTTGCTATGGTAAGCCAGAAGGGCAGCCTCAGGGTGTGGTGGAAGCAAAAGCCGTGTAAGGGTTTTTGAGAAGTGGGAATAATGGGGATACTGCTTTATGATATTAAGTGGAGAGAAGAGGAAGAGCCAAGGGAAGAATGCATATTTCCAGGACAGGCCATGTTCATAGACGTTGAACGGAAGGAGTCAGAAACTAACAACATATTAAAACAAAGTTGAAAGAGAAGAAATACTGTGGCTGAGGCACCCGGAGTTCACAGTGAAAGATGGGCCTGGGTTCTCAGAGAGGAACTTAACACAGGGCTTGTTGCAAAATTGTCTTTTAAATGCTTTTTTCAAACAGTTTAACTTTGTGGCCAAATTGCCCTGAAATTCATAGTCCTCCTGCCCCCACCTTGAGCGCTAAGATGACAGGGATGTGACCCTGGCTGATAGTGTTACCTTAGAGCATGAAAGGAGGGAGGAACAGGATGGTTTAAGTGGTCTTTGAAAGGAGCAGCCGGGGAAATCACACCCAGAGAGGAAGGGCTGCAGCTAAGCAATTGCCATCAGTTGTCTTGCTGGCACTTGTACCCATCAGCCTCATCCTGACTTCTCGGGTGCTTGGCGGGCTAAAGAACCCCCCCTCCTGATGCCCATTCAAGGGCCGAGTCAGAGAACCGTGGTGGGAATTTCAGGAGAAGCTCTCTCGGGCTCCTTGGTGATCCAACGTGGACCAAGACTCCCACGTTGCCTCAGAAGCTAATTCTAGCCCCACTGGTCAGTGCTGACCTGGGTTCGGGGGCTGTGTGGGTGGGACCACCAGGAAGTAAGGGAAGTGGGGCTGGTGAGTCAGGTGGGAGCCTGACTCACCCAGCACCATGGGAATGGGGGGCTCTGAGGCCGTAAGGGGCATCATTAGTGGTTGTGAATGCTTGCCTAGCACTTCTCACAGGATGGCTTCCAGGCCTGCCCACATGCCATTTAGGCAATTATGTCCCACTTACCCTTCTGCTGATTCAGGGAGCTAGCGATGGACTTCCGGATGGGATCTCTGTCTGCAAGGCAGCAGCAGGACCGTAAGGATGCACTTGACACGCAGGTATGAGGACCGAGTTCAGGCCCAGCCTTCCTTTAAATGCTGGGGGCGGCAGGGTATAATCCCAGGCTGGCTATCCGAATCAGTCAGCGCTCAGATCAGTGAGAAAATCTAGCTCAGTAAACCAGTGTCTCCATTCGCTGTGCACACCGTGCCCCACACACATGTCAACACTCACACCCACATGCAAGTGCTTCCACGCGTGCAGCTCACGGCCACCTTCTTCTTCCACCTTCTTCCAGAAAAATCCAAGCATCCTCTTTGGTCCAGGGAGGACGGGGCAGGGGGCTCTGTGGGGGGGGGGGCTTCTCTGGTTTCCCACCACACTACTAGCAATTCTATCTCCCTGTTTTCCTCTGAAGAAACAATGCTGTTCCACTGGTGAGCACACATGCTTCGCTGGATACCCACTCTACCCAGTTCCAGGGAGGGCATAGGAGCCATCTAGCTCAGAGAACTGAGCATGTGACCCAGAGTCAGAAGTCAGTTCTGAAAGCTCCGTGGAGCTCGTGGAAAGAGAAATGGCCGCCTCTCTTCATGTCACACCCAGAACAGTGACTAAAACGTTAATGACCCATTTGTTTTAAGATGAATTGAAATGACCCATACGCTAAGCACTATCTCCAGTTCTGCTGTACACGATCTCATTTCCTTCTCACATCAACTCCGTGAGCTGTGAGCTCTATCATGTGAGCTGGTGTGGTTCAAAGGTCAGTATACCAACTTCGGGATCACTCTGCCTGGCTCTATCCTTACCAGCTACATAGTAGGCAGTATTTGTCCTTTGCAATTAAAATCCCTTGCAGGCCTGGCGAGATGTCTCAGTGATTGAGGCGCTTGCCTGCAAAACCCACCGCAGCTCGATTCCCCAGTTCCCACAAAAAGCCAGATGCACAAAGTGCCACATGCATCTGGAGTCCGTCTACAATGGTTGGAGGCCCTAGCACACACATTTTCTCTCTGTCTCTTTACTATCTCTCTCTGCTTGCAAATAAATAAATAAAATCCCTTGCAGACTTGGCGGGAATAGCAATTCAACTCTCGTCCCTCAAACCCTCCATATGTCCTGAGCCTGCGTGGCCAAGAACAGACATGAGGAAGTCTATTCTAGGGTTCTGCAAACAAAGCTGTTCATTTTGTGGCCATTCGTTCTCATCCCTCCAGCACCTTCTACGTGCCAGGCACTGTGTTAGCTGCCAGCATACACTGGGTGGGTTGGGCACAGGCATCGCTGCAGGAGACATCGGTAGAACTCCCCCTGGAATACCAAGCAGGGCCAACTGCAGCCTCTGGACTCTAACGTTTTCAAATGGAAGAGGTAATGGGAATTTCTGCGCAACCTAAATTATTCATCTCCATCGAACCACATAAGCAACGTTCAATCTCCAGCTCTGGACACAGTCTGCCCAAGTCAAAATCCTTCGATGCGGTCCACACAGGAAATGCAGATACGCAATGGGTGATTTAGGACACTCGATAAAGCCTTGGGCCAGTAATGTAGCGTGTTTCTTTTTCTGAATGGGATCTGCTCAGACAACCCTGGGGGAGCTGGGAAGATTTCTACGTTTTCTATCACAAGCGTCATAGAAAATATACAATGAAACCCTAATGACTCCTTGGAGAGCACTCCTCTCCACAGCCTTTGAACTTCTAAGAAGACAATTGGAAGGCATGTCAGAAATCAGTTTTTCTTTCATGCTTCCTCTTTGATGATCTTGCTATTTGTCGGAACTGTAGAGTCCACAGGATGTCGGCCGGCCAGGGAGCCGAGAGACAGTGCTGATGAGGAAGAATCAAGAGATGAAGGGCCCGATCCCCAGTCACCAGTGCCGAGGAAGACAAAGGAGGCTGAAGCAAGACCAGAGGAAGCTAGGCAGAGGTCCCGGCCCTTCTTGCACGGCTCCTCTGCAGAGTGTGACTCAGAGGAGAAGCTAGGGATAGAGAGATCTAAGCTGCTCTCAGCCTGGAAGCGCTCTGCTGAGACACTTCCTGCCTGCTCTGGCCTCCATGGCAGGAGCTCTGCACATCGGCTTCTGCCATAACCCTGCTCCTGCCTGGGGATGTCTCCACCTTCCCCCATGTTCCCTGGTGAGAGATCACTCACTTCAGTGCCAATCTGGTACTATGGTGGGGAGGGGAGAGACGCAGTGTGCTGAGGGGGGAGACACTGAATATATAGTTGGAAACACTCTTTTATAGATGACTCTTGAAAAATCTAAGTTATGCCAGAAACAGCCTGTGGCTTTCAAAGCAGCAGCACCCGTCCCTGGGCCCACGGTTTGGGGCAACAGTGAGTCTGGAGCCAGACTCAGACAAAAATATATCACTTCATTTGTGATGCAGCGAGTCTGAAGGGCACTAAGGACATAGTTGTGAGCATCAGAGATGGAGAGAAAAGCCTTCATCCAACTTTAATATTAACTCCACTAACTTCTACTACTCAAGAGGATTTTGGTATAATTGGGGAGAGTAAAGAACTTGTTTGCTCACAAATACTTATCGATAGCCTAGTTCTTAGCCAGGGAAAGGTAGGTGAGCAAAATAGACAAGATCTCTACCCCAAGCCAAAGGTTTAGGAAGAGACATAAAACAGATCTACATATCATTACAAATGGAGACACGTGCCTTGGAGAAGTAGAGGGCCTGACAAGAACTTAAAGATATGAAGGACGAGCTCCACAGACACTCAAGGAGGACATTTAAGCTCAGGCCTGAAGAGGACAAGGAGCTAAGCAGTCAAAGTAGGGACAGCATGGTATGCGTGGATAGCGTTTTATGTAAAAGGAACAGTCTATAAAACAGTTGAGTTTAGGGAAGACACATTGGTGGGATCAGTATGCGAGCAGGGAGCCAGTGAGGAGAAAAGACTCAATAAATGTGTATTGAGTCCTATCACATCACACCACACCACACCACTCCACTCCACATCATCACACCACACCATACCACACCCAGATGTGATTCTGAGCTCTGAGAACTCAGAAGGATACATGGAGCACAAAGCCCCCAGCCTCCTGGAGTTTACACTCCACATGTTAACTTAGTTGGCAACCAGATACCTGCAGAGCTGCCCAGAGCTCAAGCTGCAGAGACAGGTGAGGGCAGGTGTGCTAGCACTGTATAAGCTCACTGCAAGGGCCGTAGCATGGGTCCAAAAACTGGCAGGGCTCAACTCTGGCCTCTTCCGCCTGGGTGATCAGACTGCGAGCACCTGTGGGATGCAGCAGGGGCTGGACAACTGAGTCAGACAAGATCTGCTCTCGGTGCTGGGACTCCTGGCTTACCAGGCAGCTCGTCCATGGACCAGGGTTGAAGAATGAAATATTTTAGTCAAATAATCCAAGCTTCTTGTCCTAGCTCTGTGGCTCACCAATCGTGTCCAGCACTCAACCTTTTTGACCCCAAACTTCTTGGTCTGGACAACAGGGTTCATTTGTAGGGCCTTCATTCCAGGGAAGGTGTCAAGATTAAAAGAGGGCATGTTGTATGCACGTATGGTGTCCTGCAAGGCACACGGAATGCTACGTTAGTGTCAGCTATTATGATTGCCCCGATTGTGATATAGCCCCCCTCCCCAAATGGAGGCGCCTGGCTTAATGTGATTTTCATAAATCACAGGATTACAAGTCGGACAATTAAGCACCATTCACAACCCTCTCCCCTTTCTTCATCCATTGCCAGGGAAACCAAGGCACAGCTCAGCACCCACCCGGCATAACCCCAGCACTTCAAAGTCAGGAATGTTCATTTCTGAGAACAGTGAGGCAACCACAGGAAGCATGCTGCAGAAGGGAACAAGTGGCTGAATGAGTCCCACAGGAATCGCTCGGAAATATCTTCCATTCACAAAGACTTTGTGAATTTTCCATTGCAAATATTTAATATCGAAGTGGGTTCTCTCTTCCGCCTCTGTCAGCGGAGTGCTCAAAATAATTTTAATATTAGGCCAAGCCAAGGAAAATTAGGAAAATAAATCTGCAACATTTCCTTCCCCTTCTCCTGATCTCTCCCTGCCCACAACATTGCCCAAAGCTAAAATTCAACAGTTTGAACTCTTCAGCATTTCAACAGTAGAGGAGTCATTTTAAAAACAGGCTAGTCCTGCTATTTATACATCCTAGGGTTCTAGGTGAATCAGCTGCGTTAAGCCTCAGCTTTCTGATCCTTCAGAGGAGAGAGATAAGGACACTTTCCTCACTGATTGACTGGGAGTGCAGTGAAATAGTATATATGAAGCCCTGGGCATGTCTGGAGGCTCCCCTGCTGAGTAATTGTCATGGTTCTATTATCTGTCCCATTCCCAGCTAGGATGCAGATGGGCCTGGGCACCAGTGAGCCAAGGAGAAAATATCTGCAGCCCAAGTGCAGACTTGGCCTCTTCCTTGGAAAGTCAAGATGAAAACAAAGAGACATATGAAATTAAGAGAATCCGGGGGCTGAAGAGATGGCTCAGCGCTTAAGACACTTGCCTGCAAAGCCTGTCAACCCGACTTCAGTACCACGTAAAGTGGCGGATGTATCAAGTTTGTTATGCAGTGGCTGGAGGTCCTGGCATGCCCGTTCTCTCTGCCTGTCTCTCTTCTGACTCTCTGCTTGCAAATAAATAAAAGTACTTTTTTAAAAGAGAGAGAGAATCCACCAAAAACCAAGTTGAACTGCACTGGGCTAGCGGACCTGCCTTCCTGGTTCTCACAGCTTCTAATCCCAAGTCTTCCTAGTCCACTCAAGGCCCTGTCTAGCGTTTCCTTTTCTTCCCTTCCCTCTTCTTTCCTTCCTCCCTAATTGAGCAATGCTAAATTCTCAGCTTTGCGGAGTTTAGAGTCTGAGAGAGAGGACAGACTGCAATGTCACAAATTAGTTGCCATTCTATGAAGGAAGTAAAAGGGGCCATGAGACGAGAGATTGCTCTGCCCAAGGGGGGGTGTATGACTCTCTCTCCTTCCTTCCTCCCTCTCTTTCTCTCTCTCTCTCTCTCATAGAACCTTTTTATCTTTAGGGTGAAAATCAGAACCAACAGCAACAAAGGATTAAACTGTCTTTCCACTTAATTAGTCTCTTCTCTTCCCTCACCACTTCCCCATGGAAATGCTGGTACAGCAAAGACCCCCCCCCCAGGGATCTACCATACCTCCCCACAGATGACAACCCTAAAGCATTACAAGAAATACACAGCTTTCTGGGTTTTGCCAGAACCACCACAGACTAAAAACAATTACAGCGGCAGGTGCTCTATGGCTCGTGTGCACATGCACTGGGGATGATGACATCATCACCATCTGAATGTCACTGATGGAGAAACTCAAGCTTGGGGACAGTTAGTTCACAGCTGGTGGACCAGGAATTCCACAAGACTGCACTATACACACATGCTCTGCACACAGACACAAACTCGTGAGACACACAAAACAGACCCACACGACATGGCTCTCCCAGTTTAGGTCTAATAGGAAAGCCAGAGGCAAGTTTGTACATAGAAAACTTGTTTCCCACAGATAAGAGAGCCAAGAGGAGGGAGTCTCGGGAAGTCATCTGAGGCAGACACCCAGGGGGAATGGGGTTGGCTGGGGAAGAGGGGACATCAACGTGCCAAGGATGAGGAGCCACAGTTGCAATGGCCCTGGGAAGAAGACGCAAGCACCAGAGAGTGATGCCCAGGGAGAGGAGAGGAGACAGGACAGAGAAAGGAACGGAGGCTGGGTTGTAGGGCACTCGGGAAGGCTGGGCAGACCTGGCAATACGGCCTCACGCACAGGTGCACCTTAGGGAAGTGGGTTTACAGGCATCCTGCTCAGAAGCGGGGCTGGTGATGTGGAAAGTAAGCCCACCAGCTAGGTGAAAGGTAGAGATATGGGGACTGGGGCAGGGAAAATAAGAAGGAGGAGTTCAAGAGGAGGGTGCGGAGCAGGCCCAGCAATGCCTAGAGCTCATGGGTTACTTAGAGCTCCAGGTTCAGTGAGAGATACTGTTTCAAAAATAATAAGGTGGAGGGCCGAAGAGATTGGCTTAGCAGTTAAAGCGTTTGCCTGCAACACAGAAGGACCCAAGTTCGATTCCCCAGCGCCCATACAAAGCCAAATGCACAAGAGGGCATATGCATCTGGAGTTCATTTGCAGGGGATGGAGGCCCTGGTGCACCCATTCTCTCTCTGTGTGTCTGCCTCTTTCTCTCTCTCTCAAATAAATAAAATATTTTAAGATAATAAGGTGGAGAGCAACTGAGGAAGGCAACTGACACAGACCTCTGACTTCCACATGCACACGTGCACGTGTGACATGTGAACAGGCATCCACACACTCACACACCACACACAATGTCTCACAAGCATGAGGACCTGAGTGTAATCCCCAGAACCCATGTAAAAATTCTGGGGATGGTGGTGAATGTTTGAAATCCCAGCCTTCAGGGTGTGGAGGCAGGCAGACTCCTGGGGTTTGCTGATCACCATTCTAGATGGACTGGTGGACTCCAGACCAATGAGAGACACTGTGCAAAAGAAGGTGGGTGATATTCTTTTTTTAAAAAATATTTTATTTATTCATTTTCAAGCAGAGAGAGAGAGAGAGAGAGAGAGAGAGAGAGAGAACGTACCAGGGCCACCACCTTGTGGGTCTGGCTTATGTGGGTACTGGGGAATTGAACCTGGGGCCTTAGGCACTGGAGGCAAGTGCCTTAACCGCTGATCCATCTCTCCAGCCCTAAGGTGGGTGATATTCTTGAAAAATGCCAGTTGAGGTTGCCCTCTGACCTCTACATGCAAGTGCAAGCATGCACTCGCTCGCGCACTCGCGCGCGCGCGCGCGCGCGCGCGCGCACACACACACACACACACTTAGAAAAAGAAGTAAGGGACTGGAGAGATGGCTCAGTGGTTAAGGTGCTTGCCTATAAAGCCAGTACCCACATAAAGCCAGATGCACAAAGTTGTGCATGCATCTGGAGTTCATTTGCCGTGGCTGAAGGCCCTGGAACACCCATGCTCGCTAGCTCTCTCTCTCTCTCTCTCTTTCTCTCTCTAATAAATAAAATAAATGTAAAAAAAGTTGTTTTAAAAAAGAAGTAAATTACCACCAGACATAATGGCTAGTGCCTATCCTCCCAGCCACGTGTGTGTGTGTGTGTGTGTATTCAGTCTCCACACACTCACTGCAAGCAGTCCAGCTCGTTTCACACCCCCACAGTGCCCAGGATGGGTTGGCAATGGACCAGCTCTGCCCACTGTAACAAGGCCCTGCTTTCCACATGGTACAAAAGCCAGCCCCACTCCTCCACCATCCTAGGCATATGCCTCCATAACTTTCATCTATAACTAGTCCTCCAGAAAGCCCTACTGTGGAACAGTTAGGCATAAAGCATAGTAGGGCCACGTGTTCCAGAACTCTTGAGTTTGCAGCCGAGCAGGAGAGACAACCAACGATCAAGTAATCGTGCGTGCACATGCATGCTATTCAAAATGGCCCCGTAAACACTAGGAAAGGCAGACCGCCCTAAGCATGCTCAGATCATGGTTGTCAGGCCCAGTGAGGACAAGCAGAGATGGTTCCCAGGGACAGCAGATGGCTAGTTGAGGGACTTGTGACAAGAACATCAGTGCAGCAGAGGGAACATGCGGTGGGGACCCTAGAGAATAGGTCAGGGCACATTCCAGGTTCTGAAGCAGGAAGGGCAGCTGGGCTGGGGGGGGGCAACATGGAGCCAAGCATCTCGCACACCTTCATGGCTGCTCCAACCACCAGCACTCTGGCTCCCTCAGCTCCATGCACAGGAAGCACTTGGTCAGGACAGGCTATGTGACTTAAGGGTACAGTGAGGAAGTCTACCTCTTGGCCAGCATTTGCCATGGAATCAGAGTGAGTTTAATTCAAATTAAACATCAACAAGCAGGGCTTCAGGCCTTGCTCGTTGTACAGTGCTTCCCTAGCATGTGCAAAGCCCTGGGTTCAATCCCTAACACAGCATGCATAAATAAACAGTGCAACAACCCCTCAAGTCTGGAGCTACCAGACGAAGGTAACTTGAAGTGCAGTATGACCTACCCCTCGGGACGTTTCTGAAGCATCTATGGCCCTCATGCCCAGGAAGGTCAGCCAGATCTGGCTGGTGAGCAAAGGCCCCAGGACAACATGCTGCCAGGTGCACAAGGCCTCTTCCTCTTAAGCTTTGGACTGTGGCCTGAAGAAGTGTAGTAAGTTGGGGGAACTCTTGGGGGGGGGGTGTTGGGGAACACAGGTGGGAGACAGCAGCTCCCCAGGGCCCTGCCTCCATCTCAGGCTTCCCAGACAGCAGCCCCCAACCAAATCAGGAACTGAACAGGAAGCAGCGAAACTGCTGTTACTTCCAGGATGTGATACTGTCACTGACACAGAGGAGTGACCCACGATAAGATAAGAGAGCAAAGATGTCCCCGCCAATGTCTCAGGAAGACCTAGTCCCTCCCTCTGAAATCAGAAACTTCCTATCCCACCTAAAATTAGATGAAAAGGCCACAGCACAGTCTGGCCTCCGTCAAGGACATTCCTCCCATCTCTTTTCTTCATGTCTACAGGTCCACTTGGACATCTCAGTTCCTCAGTCAGACCAAACACATCCAGCCTCAAGACCTTTGCAATATGGTGTTCCTCTTGCTTGGAACGCCTTCGCACCACCACCCTCATCCCTGCCTCCTGTGGGGAGTCTCTCGTTCATTGGGCCTCAACTTCCATCTCGCTGCTTCAGAGAAAAGCTTCCTTAGAGAGCTCATCACAAGTAAGAAAGAGGGCTGTGTTGTAATCAGCTTTCTCGTTGCCTCGACGAAGAACCCAACCAAGGAGCAGCTTGTGGAAAAATGGGTTTATTTTGCCTTACAGTCTTGAGGGGAAGCTCCATCATGGCAGGGAAAACGATGGCATGAGCAGAGAGTGGACATCACCTCTGTCACGGCACTGTACCAAACACTGGCAAGGGGAAGCTGACTATAACCCCCATAAGACGACCCCCAATAACACACCTCCATCAAGGTTCCAATTCCAAAACTTCTATCAGCTGGGGATCAAGCATTCAGAACACATTAAGCTTATGGGGGACACCTGGGTCAAACGGGCTGGCGAGATGGTTCAGCGATTAAGATGTTTGCCTGCAAAGCTTAACAACCCAGGGTTTGATTCCCCAATACTCACATAAGCCAGATGCACAAAGTGGCACATGCATCTGGAGTTCGTTGGCAGTGGCTGAAGGCCCTGGCGTGCCCATACTCACTCTCACTGTCTCTGTCTCTCTCCTTGCAAATAAATAAAAATGTAACAAGAGCCTCCCTTTTTGGGAGAAGAGAGACAGGGAGAAAGAAGGCATAAAGGAGGGAGGAAGAAAACAGGAAGAAGGAATGGAATGAAGAGAGGAAAGGAAGAAAGGAAGAGAGGAAAGAAAGAAAGGAAGGAAGGGAGGGAGGAAGGGAAGCAGGGAGGGAGGGGCAAAAACCAAACTAAGGAACAAAAGGAAATAGACTGGGGAATGCCTCCTGATTACATATCCTTGATTAGACTGGATTAAAACCGAAAGCCACACGAGGCGGGACGGGAGCAGAGGGGAAGGTCTACTAAGGGCTGTGCACTGAGAAGAGCTCAGGTCCATGCGTGGTCCCTGAGTGTGGGGTCCACTCTGCTGGACAGGAGGATACCAAGACACAGCAGTGGCATCATGTCTACAGCTCACCTGGAAGGTCTCAGCAGACACGCACATCCACACATGCCCACAGATGGCATTGTTCTATTCTTAGCATTGTTCTCCAGGTTTTCACTTTTCAGTTTAAAAAACTAGGGAAAGTGAAGTGTAAATAAAAGGTGGATCAATGGCAGAGGACTCTCATTCTGGTTGAAATTAGTTCTTTAAAAGTGACGTGGCTATTCTCTGGCTGAGCTAGTCTAGACTCTGAAATATTCCAGCTCCTGGAGCTTTTTAAATTTCCACTGCATAAATCAACTGACTTTGGATTCTTGACAACCTCAGAGACCCTGACATCATGTGTTGCTGGCTGAAGAAGCATCAGCTTTAACGAATCCAATCCTGTTGAGCAATGCTAATTTGAGACTCATTTTTAAAATTTTATCTATTCCCGTGTGTATGTGTGTGTGTGTGCGCGCGTGTGTGTGTGTGTGTGTGTGTGTGTGCATATGCGCACACCAAGTTCTCTTGCCACTACTGCAAACAAACACCAGATGCTTGCAACCCTCTTTGCATCGGGCTTTACAGGGACGCTGGGGGACTGAACATGGGCCGGCAGGCTTTGCAAGCAAGCACTTGCACACAGCTACCCGGAGATAGTCCAGCAGCTCTGCCCACACGCTTCCTTTTTCTTTTCAAACTAGAACCTTTGGAACCTATGAAACTGCATAATAGAACTCCTATACCTCCTAAACTCCTCTTCCTCCAGGAAGCCTTCTCTGACTGGTTTAGGAGCCCTTCCTCTGGACACCTACATTCCCTTGACCTTCTTAAAATTAACTTCATATACTGATTCTTATCACATGCCTGCTTGCTTCTCTGTCTCCATCACTCAGTCATACCCTCTATGGGGACAGGACATGAGGGGTCAGTGCCGAGCCCACTACTGGCTCAGAGGACACAGCTAACACACAGCATGAATGAGCTTCATTGAAGTAGCTAACCCGATCCTGTTCCTACGAAGTCACCCCACCCCTGGGAAGCTAAGCAAGGACCTTGGCCATGCTAGGCAAGCATTCACCCAGTCCCAAACCTGAGACTGCTGGAGAGGACAGGCTACCTAGTGACAAAGCTGCTCCGGAAGCTTCTGCCTGTGGTTGCAGGTGTCCTTTGGGACAGGAAGGTCCTCTGTCACTGTTTTCTCCTCTTGTCTGGTATCAAAGGCTTGACCAGGGAGTTTCAGAGCGAAGATCAGGGGGCCTGGGCCCAGCTACCCACCACCTGTTAGAACAACAACTTGGCCCCATGGCCAAGAGGGAACAATCGGCTCTTTATGAAATAATAACAGAATCTGCGCTACTCACTGCATCGGGCCTGCAGCTCAGGGGTCAGAAGAATGGGTCTCACAGGCAGCAAGAGGGGTTTTCAGGATGTAAAATTCTTTGGATTCTGGATTTGATTATGAATAGGGTGTTGTTAATTTGTTTGGCTGTTGTTATTTTTGGTGGTGGGGACTTCATACACGCTGGGCAAAGAAGTGTCTCCATTGTCTGGGCCCTTCCCAGGAAGACTCCCAGCAGTTACTATGCCCTATCCTTATCGGTGTGATTCCACAGGGAAAAACTGTGCTGTAAGGCAGAAAATGAAGGATGGATTCCCAGCTCCTTCCCTTCAGTAGCCTACCGAAGCATTTTAAACTCCTGGGGTCACAATTCCCTTCTCTGTAGATGGTGACCTTCTTTATCTGCAAGTGACACAGCCCAAGACCCTCCCTGGACACCTAGTACCACAGTTAATTTCTAATTCTATATACACTTCGCCCTTCTTTCTCTAAGAGAAAGTTCCGTTTTTAAATTAATGCAAAATAACAGATAAATGATGATAATTACTAATCAAGTAGAACAATTCTAACAATATACTATGGCATAAGTGATCAAAAACTTACCAATTATTAATTTCTAGAATTTCCCATGTATTTTGCACTGAGGCTAAGAGCAGGTTATTGAAGCTTGGAAAGCTAACTCGTGGTAAAGGAGAACTTAACCAAGCACACAGTCAATGACACATGTGATGCAGACAATGCTAAACTTTCGGCACCAAGCGCTGTGACTTGTTGAGAGAATGCAGGAAAACCACGCCCTGGGATGGGGAGGAACAGGAAGAATTGTCAGGGGATTGTAGACTTCACTAAGGAGGCAGCACAAACACCCCTGAAGTTCAAAACACACTCAGTCTAGGGCGTCGGGCTTGGTCTGTTGAAGAAGTCGTACCTAGAACAGGGCCAGGTGCTGCACATCTGCCTGTCCATCCCTCACACCTGGACCCCAGGTTCTCAAAAGTAAGTGATGCCAGAAAGGGTAGGAATACCCTGAGCATGGTCCCCACTCTATCCCACAGGGACTGATAACCCCACTGAGGAGGGTCCCCAGAGTCCCAGGAGAAGGGGCAGAGGAATGAAATTTTATCAATATATATCAATATATCAATTAAAATTTAAATAAATAATAAGAGCATCTCTGGCTTTTCTCATGTGCATGCCAGTGTACAACTGTGACCCAGAGCAGCTCAGCCCCAAATACCATCTTTTTTTCCTTTTTTTTTATTGTCCATAATGAGTTACATTGTTTAGTTGGCCAACAATGAGTTGTTATCCCCAATTCCCCGTTGCCCCCCTTCCCCATCCCCAGTCAGCTGGATATCCTCCTCCGTGGGCCGTCTGGATCAGTCTTTGTGGTGGGGACCATGGATAGCCCAGTCTTCAGCCGGGTTCTCATGACCCAAGTGTGTTGTTACTGAGGGGTGCCATGCCTCTGATATTCTCCCCCAGCATCTTTAAAATTTTCAGACAGGATCCCACAGTGTAACCCAAGCTGGTCCTGAACTCATGATAATCCTCCTGCCTCAGCCTTCTGAGTCCTGAGATTATAGATATAACCCATTATGCCTGGCTTTTATGTATTTCGGTTTTCAGTAATTATTGGCCAAGCTCACTCTGCCAAATAACCTGTGTGGGGGATACCCCGAAGACCACCCCCAAAGATCACCTTCTCTGCCAGCTCTTCCCCATCTTCTACCTCTGAGCCCAAATGTCACCATCTCAAGTGCGCCTTGCTTGAGGAGCTCTGTAGGCTTCCCCATCACTGCATCCATTCCCCCCTCACTGCAGGGGGCCCAGGGGCAGGCACATGGGAGAGTTTCACATCTCGATGACCTGTCTCCATGGACCATCAGCATCCTAAGGGCAGGGACTTGCCTATAAAGTGCTCAACACATACTATGGACTGAGCAACACATGTGTGAATGAGTCACCTAATTCAAAGGAAGGAAGGAAGGAAGGAAGGAAGGAAGGAAGGAAGGAAGGAAGGAAG